>VYZP01031395.1:22550-96388 GCA_013400635.1 Hypocryptadius cinnamomeus | reverse complement strand
ACGGGCCCTGCGCCGCCGCGGGGAGCGCGGGAGGGCGGGGGGGCTGCGGCCGCGGAGCCGCCGGGCCGCGCCTCAGCCATCCCGGAGGTGCCGCCCCGCCTGCGGGGGGCGGGCGCTGCTGCTCCCTGCAGAGCACCGGGGGTCGCTCGTGGCGGGGCCTGGTGGCTCTGGAGCGGCGGTGGCGGCGCTGCCTTGGATGGCTTCACTATTTGTTCGGCTTTTTTTAATTTTATTTTTTTTTTGTGTGTGTGTGTGTGGTGCGGCCGTAGTTTATTAATGAGCAAATCAATGAGCGTGGATTGCGTTTAAGCGACTTTAAGTTAAAGCTTGCTGTCTAAAGAAGGGCTCGGGAAAGGCGGTTTTTCAGAGTTGGTGAGAAGTTGGTTTATCAGATTTTAACGTGTTTAAGGCAGCTGACGTACGGGGGAGGGCCAGCACCGCGTGGTACCAGTGCTGCCCGCCTGGCAGGTTTTGTTTCTGATGAAAAACTTGTTTCCAGGAGAATTCCGTGGAAAACGGTGCGGATCTGATGCTCCTCAGCCTTATTGCCAGTGGTGTAAGAACAAAAGTAGCTGCTTTGTCTTTTGAAACCAAAATGACACGCCCTGAAACTGCCCTTCCCGGGAGCTGTGGAGATCAGGGGCTGAAGGAGAAATTCGTGGTGAATATCAGGCCATCCCCGGGAAGCATTTTGGGTATTCTTGAAGCTTGAGTTCATTCAATAACAGTGCCAGATGAAGAAAGGTGCCAGGTGTAAATTCTGAAAAGTGATTTTTCTGGGAAAGAGCCTCTGGCAAGGAGCAGAAATGTGTCTGGGTGTGTGGGGTGCAGCTGCAATGGGACACGTGGGTTTGATGGTTTTTTAGGGGGTGGCACACCAAAACCCTGCAGTGAAGCTGTTTGATAGTCACTCCTCATCCAAACATTGTTCATTTCATCTCAATCCAAAACAATGACCATAATGAAGCTGGTGATGCTTGAGAGGAGAACAGAGGGTGCCCAGGAAAGCTGTGGCTGCCCCTGGACCCCTGGCAGTGTCCCAGGCCAGGCTGGACGGGGCTTGGAGCAGCCTGGGATGGTGGAAGGTGTCCCTGCCATGGCAGGGGTGGATGAGATAGGATTTATGTCCCTTCCACCCCAAACCACTCTGGGATTCTATGATGTGAGGCTCTGTAGCTCTCAAGATAATTTCGAGGCAGCTCTGAAAGATCAGCTTGAATCATTCCAAGCTGCTGGACTAACAGATCTTTTCCAGGATTCCCAGGGCTGGGTGGTGTGGCAGGAGGGATCTTTGGCAGGGGGGACTCTGTGTTGTGCCCTGTGTCACAGCTGGCACACGAACAGGGCACCTCCCTGTGCCCCAGCGTGGGGCCATCTGCTGCCTTGGGGACCAGCTCTGGCCTTGGTGGGGAGGCAGCTGTGGAGCTGAGTGGCCTGGTGAGGGTGAGGAGCTGGCACAGATGACACATCCTTATGGCTTTGTGTTTCACAGCTCCTGGAAACTGCCAGCTCCTCTGTTTTGAAGAATTATTTTCTTTTTGGTAGTTGGCAATTTATAGCAAATGCCACCATTTGGTTGTGGGTCTTAATGACATCTGTCCTGAAAATCTGAAAATTGACTTTTGTCATTTTTTCATTTGTAACAGACAGGGAAAGAGGCAGAAATATCCTCAAACCTCTCATAGCCACTGATGATGTAGCTGTTGGTTGGTTTGTCAATTAACTTTATTTTCCCAATGGATAAACACCCAGGGAACACCAAATTATTTTATGGTATGTGAGCACTGGGGAGGCTTCAAGGATGGGGAAAGGGCCAGAGGAGGCCACCAAGATGATCAGAGGGCTGGAGCAGCTCCCCTGTGAGGAAAGGCTGAGAGAGTTGGGAAGGTTCATCCTGGAGAAGAGAAGGCTCTGGGGTGATCTGATTGTGGCCTTGCAGTGCCTGAAGAGAGTCTGCAAGAAACATGGAGAGGGGCTCTTTAAAAGAGCATGGAGTGACAGGGCACAGGGAATGGCTTCCCACTGCCAGAGGGCAGGGATGGATGGGAGATTGGGAAGGAATTCTTCCCTGTGGGGGTGGGCAGGCCCTGGCACAGGGTGCCCAGAGCAGCTGTGGCTGCCCCTGGATCCCTGGAGAGTGAGCAGCAGGGAGAGGGGGGAATCTGCCCCTCTGCTCCAGTTTCCTGAGACCCTGCTGGAGTGTTGTGTGCAGCTCTGGGGCCCCCAAAATGAGGAGGTGGAGCTGCTGGAGCAAGTGCAGAGGAAATCATGGAGATGCTCCCAGGCTGGGAGAGCTGGGGGTGCTCACCTGGGGAGGAGAAGGCTCCAGGGAGAGCTCAGAGCCCCTGGCAGGGCCTGAAGGGGCTCCAGAGAGCTGGGGACAAGAGATGGAGGGACAGGACACAGGGAATGGCTCCCAGTGCCAGAGGGCAGGGATGGATGGGAGATTGGGAAGGAATTCCTGGCTGTGAGGGTGGGCAGGCCCTGGCACAGGGTGCCCAGGGAAGCTGTGGCTGCCCCTGGATCCCTGGAAGTGGATGGGCCTTGGAGCAGCCCGGGATAGTGGAGGAAGGTGTCCCTGCCCATGGCAGGGGGTGGAACAAGATGAGCTTTAAGGTCCCTTCCTACCCAAACCATTCTGGGATTCTCTCAAGGCCGACTCTGAAGTGTTGATATTTAACGCCTGAAGCTGCAGAAATTTGCATATTTTAGAAAACATTTAGGAGCCGTCAAAGACTTGGTGTCTCTTCCATTTTCTCCGGGTGCTATGTTGGGTAGTTCCACTTATGTGGGCAGAGATGCTGTTGTGGATGAGGTGATGCTGGTAGGAATTAGTCATGTTGGAGTGACAAAGGAACCTCTCTGCCGAGGCAGCCGTGCCACCCAGTGGAAATGCAGCACAGCCTGTTGCATATCCAGAAAACCTTTTTCTGTGTTTGAAAGATGATCTTGGAGACAGGAACTAAATCTGGCACATCAAGTGTTGGAATAATGTCATACAACTCAAAAAAAAAAAAAAAAAAGAAAAAGGAAAGCAGTTGATGCTTAGTTTTGGGTTAGAAAAAGTGCTTTGGATGGCTCCTCCTAATGTAAGGACTGATGGTGGATAAAAGCCAGGAAAGGCAAAAGCATGGGAAAAATTGCTACTACATCCATAGTTTCAGTGAGATGGATGCAATCCAAGAGGGTTTGGAGCTGAAAAAACCAGCGTGGAGCTGGTTTGTTGTGGAAGCTGTGCAGTAGGACGGATTTAGCGCGGCACACGTAGCACCAGGCGTTTCCCAGACCTCCCTGAGAGTCACCCCGTGGTTGTGAAGGCTCTTGGAAGAATTCTCCTGCCAGAGCTGGGTTGGAATTGTGCTTCCCAGCCCTTCTCTCTTCCCAGTTCAGCATGAACCCAGCAGCCTGGCCCATCTCACCTACCTGCTGGTAATTTCTGGGAGCAGCTCATGCAGGGGATATCCAGGAGGCCTTGGCCTGTGGCCTGAAGGTTTTGCAGGGTGTAATTTCTGGGCAGGTGCAGTGAAATCCTTCCTGCCTCTCATGGCTCTTCAGGATGAAGGGTGAGAGGGACTCAGCTCCTGGCAGCCTCGTTTTTGCAGGCATTGACCATCTCTCTCCATCCCTCCCTTCAGTTTGGTGCTCCGAGGTGGCTGAGAGGTGCTGCCCTGGCCAGCAGAGCTGGAGCTGGCAGGCTCTGGGCTTTTGGGAAGCCAGAGATGTTTCCAGGGGCGTTGGCCTTCAGAAAACAAAGGGAATCTTATCTTACAGCACAGTGGATGCAAGCAGGACTTCACTCTGAATGCTGCCAGCTCTGGTGTCTTTCTGCTCCCTGCCAAGTGACTTTAACTCCTGAACCCTCCTTCCATTTGTTCTTTCTTCATCCCAACTGCAGGGAGGATAATTTGGAGTAGAGTTTGAATGTGGCAGAGTGAATGTCTGTTACATGAATGGGTTTCTCTGCTGACATCAGTGCTTGTGCACCAGGAAAGCTTCAAGAGATAATTGGTTAATTCTAATGACTCTCAAAATCCCATCCAGCCACCATTCAGTGTGGGGTTTTTTTTCTAAAATCTTGAGCCCGTGTGTGGCCTGGAGGGACTTCAAAATTGAGTTACTTGGAGGTCTTCTGCCTGACACTGTCTCTGAGTCTGATTGGTGAGCATGTAAATGCCTTGGGCAATAAATGTAGTAATATCATTTATATTCCTGTAAGGTTTTGACTGGAATTCTTTAACTAGTGTTGAACAACCTGAATGGAATATAGATTCCAGATTTAAGTACACATGAGTTCATATGTTGTCTGAATGTGAAGGGTAATTTCAGTTTCTTTTTTATGAAATGAAGGTGGCAGTACCCAGATTAAATGTCTGTTTAAAAAACATCCCTGAAATAGGGCATCCTTTCTGCAAGAGGATCCTTGACATGCTTGGCATGGGCTCAGTTATCCCAAATGTTGCCAACAAATGTTGCTCTTGTCTGCTTGCCAAAGTAAAAAAGCCACTAAATCTCATTATAAGCTATGCTTAACTACTTTTTTTCCTTCTTTTTTTTTTTTTTAATAAACCGTGCAGAATTGTTCTCTTCATTTTCATGGCACAGAAATATTTGGAAATGATCTGCTAACAAATATTGGGGATATCAGTTGATATTTGGAAAGCAGGCCTGTTTCAACTTTGTGTGCACCCACTGCTTGACTTGAATTTACTCCTCTCTGACACTTTTGTGACAGATCACAGGATTTTCTTCTGAGTTCTCATTTAGTTTCCTTTCTTCTCTTCCTTCTCTCCCTCGCAGCAAATGTTCCAACTTCTTCTGTGGACTATTTTCAGTCTGTTGTAGATCTGGTTTTCAGTTGGTCTTATCCCATCTCTCCATCTGCCTAAAGAAATGAGGATTCTCTTGACCTGTTTTGGTGGTTTTTTTAATAACTTGATGATGATGATTATTATTATCTGTGCACTTATGTGGAAGTTTTCTCCTACTTGTTTGTGTATTAATGATTGTTTTCCTTTATTTTTGGGGTTATGATAAATAGCTTCTCTGTCCATGGAGGTAAATTGAACTACAGTACCACCAAAAATCCCCTGCCAACTTAAAATTATTGAGTGTGGTTAATTGCAAAAATGAATGAATTCTTAGCAGAAGAGGTATTTCTTGAAGAGAAATTGAGTTTGTAATAGATATGTCTCAGACAGCTGAGCTGTTAATAGCAGGAGCAGAAACCATTTCCCTGATGTAGTTCACTTGGTTTCTCAATTTTAAACAAATAGTCCTTGATCTGAAATCAGTTCCTCATCTGAGACAGAGAGTCCTTACTTGAAAGAACTACTGCTGTTGTAAATTAATACTGGAGTTTTAACAAACCTTTGTATTCATGCAATTAGGCACTGAATTCCATCAACTTTGTAGATACATATTTCTTAAAAGGGTTGTTTAAATTATTAGGTGTTTCTTGACAGGTTTATTTAAATTACTAGGTATTTCTTGAAAGGTTTATTTAAATTACAAGGTATTTCTTAAAAGGGTTATTTAAATTATTAGGTGTAACTTGAAAAGTTCACTGTGTTTCCACAGAGGTCTGGGTTGTTCCATGTGGTCATAAATAATTTGGGAAATGAGATGAGCAGTGTCTTGTTGATACAAAGCCATTCAGGAAAGTAAGGATTAGGTAATAAATTGGCAGAAATAATTCAATGGCAATAAATCTGCTGTGGTTCAGAGTAGATAAATGAAGAGTGGTGCATATAATTTCACATATAAAATGCTGGGCTGACCGTTGACACTGAGGAGTGAAGTATTGCCACAGAAGTGTCAGTTCCATAGGGATCTAAAAGCTGCTGAAAAATGAAGAAGTATTAGGAAGGAAATAGAAGACAAACCAGAGCATAATTATGATACTGTATAAATCAATGGTTATCCCACATCTTCAATTCTCTGTGGTTCTTTCTTGTCATTCATCCCAAAAGATATAAAAGACTTGAAAAATCCTTAAATTGAGACAGGGAGAATAATCAAAGGTGGGGAAGAGCTGCTGCACAAGGGTCAGGGGAAAAGCTGGAACTCAGCCTGGAGAAGGGAGAGATGAAAAAAGAGGATAAAAATCTGTAGGATAATGCTCAGCATGGGCAGGGTGGGTGAGAACAGACTTGCTGATTTCCTCAGCTGCAAGAATGGAGGAGCTACAAGCAAAAGTAGTAAAATCCAGGTTTAGAACAAAAAAGGGAGGTGGCTTTTGTGCAACAAATAGCAGCCTGTGGAGTGCCTTGCCAGTGGGTGTTGCAGGAACAACTCTGAAGTGGGCAAATGAGACATCCCTTCCTCTAAGTGAGGAAACTGGATGTGTTTGTGAAAAAGGAATTATTTGAGGGTTATTGCTCATGGAAATTGTCTTAGGAAGTGGCTGAGCTTGGAATCATTGAAGTGTTGGGGTGAGAGTCGTTCCTGTTCTTGTTCTTCTCTACTGGTCATTGTTAAGGTAAAATGGGATGCTGAGCTAAATGGCCCCTTGTCTGATCCAGAGCTGCCCTGAGGTCAGGAGGTTGTGTAGGTTGTAACAAACTTACAATACAGTTTCAAAAAAGACTGTATAAATAATATAATATAAGTAATGTGGATATATATTAACCTGAGGGGGTAAAATGTAAATAATGTGGATATATATTAACCTAAGGGAGCTTAAATACCTATTTGAGCTGGGCTTTCTTTACAAACCTCCATCCCTGAGACCATTCTCTGTCTTAGAAGTCAGTTCTTCACTATTAACAAGGGGAATACAAGGATTGTGTTTAGTGGGAACCAACTTTGCAGTAGAATGTATACTTTTGACTTGTCTTTTACATTTTTCCTCCTCTTATGTTCCTTTCTGGCTCCTACACTCTCCCCTAAAACTTTTTGGCTGCTCTTGGCAATCTTTTTAAACAGCTCATCACATCTGGTTATGTGTTAATATATCTCATTGGTCCCTATTTTTTGGTGCCTATTTTTTTGGAAGTGTGGAGAGGTTGGAAGTTGGATACATATTAGTGACACCTCTGCAGTCAATTACTGCAGTTGGTGAACGTAAATAAAAGCATCCTCTGCCCTTGGTGTTGTTATTTATTCTGAAATAATTGGAGGGTAGACCACCAGCAAGCTATAGTTCTTTTATTTTTGGCAATAAGATCTGTGTGATTCCAGCTCTGAGGTCCCCAATGTCAGAAGGACATGGACCTGTTGGGACAAGTCCAGAGGAGCCACGGAGCTGCTGCAAGGGCTGGAGCCAGGCTGGGAGAGCTGGGGGTGCTCACCTGGAGAGGAGAAGGCTCCAGGGAGAGCTCAGAGCCCCTGGCAGGGCCTAAAGGGGCTCCAGGAGAGCTGGAGAGGGACTGGGGACAAGGGATGGAGGGACAGGACACAGGGAATGGCTCCCAGTGCCAGAGGGCAGGGATGGATGGGAGATTGGGAAGGATTTTGAGAGTGGTGAGGCCCTGGCACAGGGTGCTCAGAGAAGCTGTGGCTGCCCCTGGATCTCTGGAAGTGCCCAAGGCCAGGCTGGACAGGGCTTGGAGCAGCCTGGGACAGTGGAAGGTGTCCCTGCCCATGGCAGGGGTTGTAACTAGGTGATCTTTAATGTTCCTTCCAACCCAAACCATTCCATGATTCTCTGATTTAATCATGTGTTGGTTTAGAAGCATTGACTTCACCCACAAGAATCCTGCTATACCTTTTCCAAATCCCAGTTTAGAAAACACCTGGAATCCTTCCCAGGCCTCCCTGTCTGGGCAGGCTCCATATGCTCCATGTGAATGCTTAAAATATTTTTTGCTGTTGCAATGTGACCCATTTACATCCTGTGTCACACCTGTCTGAGAGGAGGCAGGTGGAGGCTCAGGGCTTTCCTTTTCATGGGAACTTTATCCAGAGAAAGGTGTTTGGGTCACTCTGTGAGCACAGGGAGGCAGCTGGGACAGCAATAAACCCAGAGCTAAAACACAAAGAGTAAATTTATTCCCATTATCTCACTAACTGGGGATCCCCAAAGCATCACCTGGCACAGGTGTCCACGAGCACTGATCACCCTGATCCGTGCTCCAGGAGCTGCTGTGGGCCACAGGCTCTGGAGCCAAGGCACCAAGAGGTGCTGCTGGTTCAGCACCTGCTGTGCTCCGAATGAGACAAATGTAGATGTCTCATTTAGTCTTGCTTAAAAATACCTTTATTATTTTCAACAAATTTCACTTTATCTTACCTTACTTTTCAGCACAATGTCTGGAACTGATGATTTTTCGGTAAGTAACAGTTTTTCTTTCCTGAAGATCAGCCGGTTGTGTTGATTATTCCAAAAGCTGACATAGTTTTTTTGAAGGAAAAGGGGAGCTGACAGCTGAGAGATTTCCTCTGTGTCGCAGTGGTGGTGTTTTCCTTTTGGGTAGATGTAGCAATCCCCGGACTAAACATCGGAAGCTGCTGGGTGCCTCGTGGGTTCTCTCCTGTGACATTAACAAAGGAGCTGTGCTTTCATGGCATCAGGATAGTTGTAATGGAAATCCAGGGAAATGTTCTCAGGTTTGTGCTGCAGCTGCCTGTTGTTCCGTGCGGTGGGTCGCCTTTTATCTCTGGCTTTTTAAGTGCGGCCTGTCAGAATGCCTCTGCTGCCTTAGTGATAGGAGCTGCACAAAAATGAATGTAATCATCTCTGTGCAGCACCGAGAGCTCTTCTCCTCCCTCCCTCCGGCAGCGGCAGCTGGGCTGTAGCCACGTGGTGGGGGGATGCCTGCAGCCGGGAATTCCGGCCCGCGCGTTCCATTCTCACCGGCGCTTTGTCTTTCAGTTGGCAGATGCTTTACCAGACCAGTCGCCTGCTAAAACCTCCAAAGTGAGCAGCACCAAGCCTGGCCAGCAGCCCGGGCAGCCTCCGCAGGGCTGGCCGGCTTCCAACCCTTGGAATAACCCCAGCGCCCCCCCTATGACTCCAACGGGACTGCCACCAAACACATCGGCTTCCAGCGTGCCCTTCGGACCTCCTCCCACGGGAATGTATCCTTCAATGCCCCCGGGACCGCCTGCTCCATTTCCTCCTCCTCCTACTGGACCCTCCTGCCCTCCTCCTGGTGGTCCATATCCACCCCCAACTGTGCCAGGTCCTGTCCCACCAGGGCAGTATCCTCCACCAAATATGCCCTTTCCAGAGCTTCCACGACCTTACGGAGGTCCAACAGAGCCAGCTGCGCCTCCTGCTCCTGTTGGGCCATGGGGATCCATGCCCTCTGGAGCATGGGGACCAACAATGGGAGGGCAGTATCCTGCTCCCAGCATGCCATATCCACCCCCAGGGCCATATTCTGCTCCCACCCAGACTCCAGGGGCTGCGCCGACAGTACCGTGGGGTACGGTCCCGCCCGGAACGTGGGGACCGTCACCGCCCGGGCCATTCCCTCCACCCACAGGATCATATCCAGCTCCAGGACTATATCCTACGCCCCCTAATCCTTTTCAAGTGCCATCTGGTCCTGCTGGTGCTCCATCAATGCCTGGTGGTCCCCATGTGAGTATTTAATTTTGGTCTCAAATTACTCTTAAGTGTTTAAGTGGGGCAATTCGGTAGTGTAAAACCTGTTAGTGCAGGTAAGGAGTTCCAGCACACCTCAAGTTTTGTTCATCAAGTCAGTGGGATAACAGCAATTTAAATATTAAATATACCAGAATGGCTAAATTATGTTAATGTCTCACATTATAGTGGTCTTCCACTGCTTGGAAAGACTCTGAAAGCCAAAAAAGAGGGGAAAGCATTGTAATAATTCTGAAAGAGAAAATATTCTGATCTCTCTAATGGAGAGAGCTTGCTGATAGAGCAATAGGGAGGGAATAACAAAATTTAAGGATGAATTTGTGATTAATTAACAGTATTTGTAACTGTGAATGAACTGCTGTGTGAAAAGCCTGTATTGACCGTGACTTATTCTCTCTTGCAGCCTTACCGCTGAATACGTTCTGGGCAACAAAATACTGTAGTTTTCCACCTTCATCCACTACTTACAGAGATTTTTACAGTTTTTGTTTCAGTAATGTATGGGGCTATGAAGAATATTGCCTCTTGTATGTGCATTTGAGGTATGAAGGAGCAGTTTACATCAATTTACCTTGCTCATATGCTGGCATAATTATTTGGTTTAATCAAGTGAAATACAAAGAGAAGAAATCAACTAACACACCTGTGGTTCTTATGTTGGCAAGTATTCCTTGGAAAAACAGGAGTTGCCATGTAAGGATTGTAAAGAATCAGGCCCACGGAATTAAAAAAAGTTAATTCTTAAATTTCCATTAATGCTTTAAGTCTCGTTGCCAGACTCCTGATGGTCATTGAACGGATGGATAGTCATATTTTGTCTATTTTCAGGTTATTCTAAAAAGTCAATAGAGAAAGTGTTTCAACATTTTAGTCAAGAAACCTAATTTTTGAACGTGCTACAGTAATTCAAACTAACAAGACAGAGCATGTGAACTCGAAGGTTTTCTCAGCATTTTGTACATACTCAAACCAATTGCTCGGTCTGGGACTACGGAGGAGAAGAGCCACGTTTGGAAGCCTTGGTGTGACTTGACAGCACACTGTTGGTGTTCACAAACAGGCATTCCTGTGCAAGTGAAATAACCTGGATGTGCAGTTAACTTTGAATCAGCAAAATGTGAGTTTTATGCATGCAAATGAGGACATCCTGTTGCCAGTTCTCATTCTGTGGTGGTTGGAAGTTTGGCTTGGTCTGTGTAAAGAGAAACTGATCCCCACGTAGGTACTTCCCTATTTCTGACCTGGGTTCTAGTCATTTCAAATTTGACTTGGCTGCTGGGTTGTGTAAACCTGGCAGACTTTTTCAGAGTCCCTGGAAACTGAACTTGAGCTTAAAAACCCAACCTGAGCATTCCCTTCCCAGCAGTTTTTGGCACAGTTGTGTCACGACGGAGATCCTCGTTGCCGCGGTTGGGCGCGAGGGGCTCTCGTTTGCTGTCCCTGGGAGCAGCCCCTGTTCCCAGCTGGGTGTCTGCATACCTCACGGAGTAGGAGGAATTTGGGAGAAATTGAATGTCAGGAAGCCTGTGCACTGCTGTGCAGCTGCCTCTCCCAAGGGGCACTGCCCTAAGCTTTCGTGTTCTTGCCATATCTGTGCCAAGCACATCCGAGGGGTTTGCCGAGACACGGCCACGTCTCTTGGTGGTACTTCATGGCCTGCACTTGGACCACGGACAGTTTGTTTCCTCCCCAGCTGGGGATCTCCTGACTTAGCCTCTGTGGGTAGAATTAGGAACAGATTTTGCTTCACATGGTAGCTCACTAGGGAGTCTTTGTATCATGGAACTGTGAACACGAGTTAATTCTCTTCCAGTACTTTCGTGGCTTCCTGCATGCATGTGGTGGACACTGTAAAAGCTCATGGGGTGACCTGGTGGTGATGCTCCTTGGTAGTGACAGCCTTTATGGCAAAGTCCTACAGTATTTTTGCAGGAGAAAGCAGCCAGCTGAGCTGTGGCTGCTTTAATCCAACGTCATGAAAGCTGATAGCAAAGGAATGTCTATTTTTTCTTTTAGGAAGACAATACTGGAGCTGAACAAAAATACTTTTAACACTTCAACTTAAACCCCAGCAACTTAACCCTTGGAATAAGAACCAAAAGTGCAAGTCTTCACTAACCTTAAAAAAACCCCAGTTGCCCCCTAAGCAGACTTGGCAAGACTAATTTAAAATTAACATAAGCAACATTGACTGCATTTGCTTAAGTGCTTTTTTGATACCTGCAGCCTTAGACTGTAAATCATTGTAATGAAAAAACATTTATTCCAAATGAATGGATCATGCAGTAGCAGCCCTCCAGTTGGAATTGCACTGGCCATATGTCTCTGCAGGGAATGGGAAGAGGTAGGAAAGGATAAAGCAAAAGTAGCAAGTAATGATTTTTGGAAAGGGGTTTTGTAAAAGTAACTAGACTTCTAGGTTCTTCCTGAAATAGGCAGGATTTATTACTGGAACATTTAGGCTAAAATTCAATATATATGGGATGTTTTTCAATGTATATTCGTATTTCTTGAGGTCATGAAAACTGTTTCATAACCCCTTTGTTTTTGTGAGCAGAGTTCTTTGCATAGCAGTGAAAAGGGTATTCCTGTTAATCTATTGTGTAAAAACTCAAGGTGTCACTATATACCGTGTAGTAACTTTATCACATGTTATGTCAAGTGTGAGCAACTTCTGGCCTGAAGCTTTTGCAATGGAATTTGTACATTTCTATGCATCATTTTGAGTTCAATTGCTGAGGAGTTCGTTTTGACTTGTGCTTTGAGGTTGACATACTGCATTTGTTTACAATACGAAATATAAGCAATCACATCTTTAAAGTATAGATTATCACCTGCTGCTGTATTTTCTTTAGATGAAACAAATATTGCTGTATGATAGTGAGAAGCTATAAATACAGGATTTGATATTTTTTTGAAAATGCTGTCACTTTTGTATAAGATTAGACATTAAACGTATTTTCAAGACTGTTGTGTTCACTGTTTTTCAATTCCTGCTTTTGACATGCCTGTGTAGACTTTTGCCTTGAATGAATAGTAAAAATAGGACATCCTTGATTTGCAAAGCCTGAATATAAAATCAGAATTACTTGACTTCTGTGAGTGTTTTTCCTCTTCCTTTTGTGATATTTGCAGCCTGTACATAAGGGATATTAAATATGGATGCAACCATGGCTCTGGTGTAGCATGTCAGCCCCAGGTACTGCCTGTTCACCAATTCCTTGGTAATTAGGAGAGAAAAGGTCTGATCTTGCCTGTTCCAGAGGAGGAATGGAACTGGTTTTTTACCTGTGAAGAGTTGTCTGTGTGTTTTCTGTGTGTTTTCCCTGCCCCTGAACAATTCCTGTGCCAGATTGACACACGTGGATGTGGTGAGTGACCCCCAAACCACTGTTCTTACACACTTCCCAGGAGTTTGATGGGATAAAGTGAATAACAGAAACTCCAGGGCTTGGCATCAGTGTGAACTACTTAATTTGGGCATCACTTGTGGCTGCATTTCCATATATTGGCTTGCAGAGCAGTTCACACTGAGCTAGCCAATGCTGCTGCCTTGGTTCACACCTTCACCCTTCAGGGAAGGTAAAAATGGCAGCAGTGAGCAGGAAATAATAGAAACAAAATTATTTACCCACTCTAAGGCTTGAGAAAAGCTCTTTTTAGGCCATGGTCCAAAAATAATCCTTACATCTGTTAATAGAACAGTGCAGTGCGTGGGCAGTGCTTTATCCTGACTGTTCAGCTGTGGGATTGTCCCTTCCTCTGGGTTTCTCAAATGAATTCTGTCTGCAACTCCTGTGCTTCAGTAAAGATGTGGCCATGCAAATCCATTTGTGTTAATTGCTGCCTTGCAGACCCAGAAAATTTCTGCTGAATATTTTTGAGGGACCAAGTCCTATGAGAGGGAGCTGGGAAGGGGCTCAGCCTGGAAAAGAGGAGGCTCAGGGGGCATCTTGTGGCTCTGCACAACTCCCTGGGTGCAGTCTGGGCTCTGCTCCCAGGGAACAAGGAACAGGATGAGAGGGAATTAAACTGCACCAGGGGCGGTTTAGATTGGATGTTAGAGAAAATTTCCTCCTGGAAAGAATGGTCCAGGCCTGGCACAGCTGTCCCGGGCAGTGGTGGAGTCCCATCCCTGGAGGGATTGAAAAGCCATGTGGATGTGGCACTTGGGGACAGGGGTCAGTGGTGGCCTTGGCAGTGCTGGGGGAATGGTTGGACTCAATCTTAGAGGGCTTCTCCAACCCAAGGGATTCAGTGGTTCTAAGTGATATTTACATAATTCTTAGGAGAGGAGTAAAAGCCATTCAGGGGTGTTGCAGAGTGGTCAGTGCAGGGTTCATCCCACTGTGGGTGTGTCAGTTCTGCTCCACTCCTGTGGGTGAGCCCGGCTCCAGTGCTGTGCCCAGTCAATGGATGCACTGCCCACCCACTCCAAACTGTCCCAGGAGAGAGAGATGGTGATCACAGGGTGGTTTGAGTTGGAAGGGCCCTTTAAAACCATCTCAGGCCACCCCTGCTGTGGGCAGGGCCCCCTCCCACCTTGATAGGAAGGGTGTCCTGAGCCTCAGTGCAGTGAGAGCCCTTTGGCATCTGTGGAAGGATGAAATGGTCCATGTGTATTTTTATTAATATTGGCTGCCCTATTTCTTAAGTTAAGCTCTGAATTCCAGTTTTTAGAGGGCAATTCCATACACACTAAACAGCCACTATTCACCAGGCACTGGTGTCTGAGTGTCAGCTGGGAAATTAAAAAACACAAGTTTCAGCTTTCACCCAAAGCTTCCAACCAACTCATCCACGCAGCAGGGATAACTCCCAGTGCCACACCGGGGTGTGCTCATCCCAGACACTGCTGCAGGGGGATCCCAAGGGGGCTTGGACCCAGATGTGTCCCTGGGTGGGTGTTGTAGGTGTTTGTGCCACGCAGGGGAGTGAGCTCTGCACCCACAGCCACCCATCCCTGGGCATCCTGTGGGACACAGGGCTGTGGTCTGGGGAGGGATGGTGGCTCCACTGGTGGGATGCTCCCCTATTCCACTCACTGCTGGCCCAGTTTTCCCATTTCCAAGGTTGATGTAGTGGGATGAGCTACCATAACTTTTCCTCTGCTCTCACAGGTCAGTGAAATGAGCTAACTAAAAATGCCAGCTGAAAACAGCAAGGGAACATATTTTTGTTCCATATTTTTGGTCACTCTTGCCTGCAGAACCACTTGGTCTGTTGGAAGCAGGTTTCCCACGGAAGCTGTGGCTGCCCCATCTCTGGAATTGTCCAAGGCCAGGTTGGATGGGGCTTGGAACAACCTGGTGTAGTGGCAGGAGTCCCTTCTCATGGCAGAGGGCAGAATTGGATCATCTCTAAGGTCTCTTCCAACCCAAACCACCCTGGAATTCTGTGATAGTTTTGTTTCAGAGATTCCCTGGTTGGTCAGGTTGTCCTGTTTGATGGCAACAGGACTTTGTGTCCCCTGAGCAGCAGATCATGAGCTGAGTCACACCCAGGTCAGTGACAAGGGGAGTCAGTGCAGCAGCAGGAACAGTTCTGCTCCCTGTTATCAGTTTCCAAAGGGAACCCTCCCTGTTAAATGAGAGACAAGGAGATAAAATCACAGTGCCTGTGTTCCTGTCCTCTTCCCAACTTTCTCATGACAAGACAGGGAAGGGCTGTGTTGAGCAGCCTTTGGCACATCTCGGGTTTCAGTTCAGGTCCTCCTCCTGCTAGCTGTGCAAGATTTTACCTGCTCTTGCACATTCATGTTCTTGTGATTAGGGGAGGGAATTCCTGTAGCAATTAACCCCTAATCTCCTGCATCAGCTCAGTTTCATTCCAAGTGAGAACTAGGAACCTCCCAGTGTCCCATCCCACCAGAATCACACATCACTCTTAGAAAGTAGTGCTGGTTTATGCCTGGTTAAAAGCAAATATGGAATTTATCCATTCTTGAAATAAATTCAGGAGATGACAAAAGACACTGGATTTCATTTGGGAATTCCTGGGCTTGGCATGAATGGGGAATAGCATGAAGCTGTGCCAGGGTGGGTTTAGGTTGGAGATCAGGGAAAGGTTCTTCCCCCGCGAGGGTGCTGGCACTGCCCAGGCTCCCCAGGGAATGGGCACAGCCCCGAGGCTGCCAGAGCTCCAGGAGTGTTTGGACAGCGCTCCAGGGATGCCCAGGGTGGGATTGTTGGGTGTCTGTGCAGGGCCAGGAGCTGGGCTCTGACCCTTGTGTGTCCCTTCCCACTCAGGATACTCTGTGACACCTCTGGCTCATGAATGCAGTGTTGTTCTGGGGTAGATCCATGCTGAGAGCCCCAGAAGTGTGTCCTGACAAGGGTGTTTTGGGAGGATACTCCACTTTTCTCAGCTGTTAAAGGATCATGAAAAGTAACCCTGTGCTGTGGTGCCTTTTCAAAGGAACCTGCTTCATTTGCACAATGTGGAATCTTCACATTCCAGTGTGACAGAAATGGTTCAGAGGGGTTGTTTCCGATTTTCCTGTGTTCCCTTCAGTTACAGGCAACACCCTCCAGCAAAGAGAAGGTGGCAGAATATCACAGTTTAAATTCACTTAAAGTGGGGAAAATTACAGCTTTAATACCCTGGTGCTGCTCTCCCTGTGTGCCAAGCTCTGTAAAGCCAGGGTGTGCTGGCACTCCTCGAGGAGAGAGTTGTTGATTTGAAGGTTTTTTAATTGAGGTACTTCAAAGTCTTATTAGCTTCCACAGCAGGCTTTCATTTCTGCATTTCTGCCTGGATTCTGTCCTGTTTTCCCCTCAGAAAGCAACACCACATAGACCTGGAATACTGGGCTGATGACATTCATGGCTGTGCTGCCACTGTCACCATCCTTGTCTTGATGCTCCTCTCCTGGGGCTCTGTCCTGGCTGGCAGAGTAGGGAGCTGCTAAAGGGAGAGTGGGAATGGAGCAACATCAAGCAAAAACTGCTCTGAGTGGGTCAAAAAAAATATATAAGGTGTTGGAAAAATGACATTTTGAGTGTTGTGTGAAAGCAAAGCATGGTGAGATTCCTCTGGATTTTGCTCTCAGTGCTGGTAGCTGCCCCTCCACCATCCTGCTCATCACCAGAGGGCTCTGCTGCTGCTCCAGCTGCCCTGCAAAGCCTCTGGGAGAGGTGGCTGGTTCTGCTATTGATTATTTTTAACATTGAACTTGATAAAAAGGCAAAACCAACATTTCAGTGACATCTGGTGCTGCTGGGAGAGGTTGTTCTAACCTGCACCTTTGCACAGACATTGCCTGAGCTCTGGCTGCTGCAGGAAGAGCACAAACACAGGAGGTTTAAATCTGGGCCCTGCTTTGTGTGAGGGTTCACAGCAGGATGGATTTCTGAGCTCTGCAAAAATCTAGTGCAGGGAAGAAGGAAAAGGACTTCTCCAAAGCTCTTCCCTTTCCCTCTCCTCTGGTTTCCTGAGATCTGGCAAAAACCATCCATTGAGGTTGGATTTGATCATCCTAAAAGTGTTTCCCAACCTCAAAGATTCTGTGATTGCTGTGTAATAAAGTTGTTTTAAACTCTTCAGAGTGGTTGGTACTGAGGCTTTCTGCTGGATGAGGCTGTGCTCTCCTGGCTTTCTTTGCCCTTCATGTTTTTCCCAACTCCATATGCTCAGGGTGGTGTCACACAGGGATTTTCCTTTCCTTATGGAGCATCTGTCCCAGAGACAAGGGGGGTTTCCCCTGCCCTCAGTGAACTGATGAAATCCCTTCCTTCAGCACAGCACTATTCCTCTCAGCTTTTTGGGCTGGAGTAGTTTCTGCTGGGCAAGCACAGAGGGTGGGCAAGAAAAGCACCAAGGTCTTGGATTTTGATGGCAACGAGCCATGGGGGCTTTGGCCCCATCTGCACCAGCATTTGGGGTCACTGTAGGCATTTCTGCTGCAGTTATTTAATCATATTTGCATGAAGCATGCTCCATAAGGGCCCCTGGGCACCAGGCTGCAGAGGAGGGTGGAATTTCTATCAAGTTCAAAGCCAGGGGGAGTGTGAGGACTTTTGTAAAATCTCAGTTGACACAAATTGCTACAAGACTCATTTAACGCTCGAAAAGCAACTTATGCTCAGATCTGAATGTCAGCCTCAAAGTGCTTCTCATTTCCTCATTTTTAATCATACAAAAGCTTCAAGCCTTAGCAGGGTTTTGCACATCTACAGCCTCAGCATGAGAAGCTGGGTGAAGATTTTTGGGGTGGACTTGCAGCTCTCCTGGTGCTGCCAGAGCAGGAGGGGGCTGGGTGAGCTGCAGCTTGGCGTTTTCCAGGAGGAGGAGGAAGCTCCAAAGTCAGGAGTTCTGCTTTGGTGCTTTATAAAAAAAATAAAAGGAGGATAAAGAGAGCAAGCCCAGACCTGCTGGTACACATGAGGGTTTGTGTGAGCAGCAGGGATGGTGCTCCTTATCCACTGGTTTTCCTTTCTTTGCCATCAAACTTATGGTGCTGAAGTTCTCAACCTTCCTCTGATGGAGTTTTTCCCCAGTGCTGGGGCAGAATGATGTTGGGGAGGGGGAGATGATGATGCAGCCAAGGAAGCTCTGGAATGAATCAAATCCCCAAAAGGGCAGGAGGAGGAGGAGGAGGAGGAGGAGGGGGACTCTTCATCCCTGCTCTCAGAAGTCCTGGGATGATATTGCTCAAGTCTGGCAGGTCACAGAGGAGATTCCCATTGCCTGATTTTGCTGTGATGCCCTTTTTTATTGCTGAGGAGAGTCAGAGGTGACTCAGCCGCTGGAATTCAGGGCTGGAGCTGCAGACACCTCAGGGAAGTGCCAAAAGGGCTCCACAAAGGCTCCTCAAGGCCTCATCCCCAGCTCTGAGAAAGAAAGGAGGTGATGCTGTCACAGCTCCCCAGCCTGGGAGGTTGCACAGGCAGAGATGGTGGCTGAATTTAGCACTTTGGGATGGTGCCAGGCACGGCCCCCGTGGCAGATCTGCAGCCCAAACATTGCACACTGTGGGTGCTGCCAGTCCCACACACATCAGGCCACAGGAATCACAAGGCAGGGAAATGTGGATGTGGGTTGTTCTGCTCTGGGAAGGGAAGTGCATCTCTCACTCCATGGAGCTTCTTGCCCTCTAGATTGGTTTCCTCCAATTAATTTGCCATCAGGAAGAGAGGAGCAGCTTTCTGTTTATTATTTTCCATCACTGCTTTAAAGTTATTCAGTAACCCAAATGACTGCTTTAGAGTTATTTCACTTTTGGAGATCAGTTATCTATTGCAGTGGAGTGTTTTTCCACAGCCCTGTGCCAGCTGCAGTGAAGAACATCGACCTCCCCCAAGCAGCCCCAGCCACTGTCAGGTATCATTTGGCTCTTGCCATTGGAGAAATGCTGGGAATTCTAAAATGGGGAGAGAAACTCATGCTTGGAGTGTTTGGCTGCAGTGAAGGGCAAGTTGAGAGCACATCCCCCAGAAATGGGGTGGCCTCATGGCTGATCCATCTCCCTGGTTCCTCCATCTCCCACCCCCTGGGTTTGCAGTTTGGGGCTTTAAATCATCCACTGTACCAAGGAGGGTTTTGTTTTACATTGAGGGTTCTCTAAAGCAAACAAGGTGCTTGAAAAAATTTAAACCCGAGGAATATATAGGTTTTTGAGGCATGACTAATTCTTTATCCACTTTGGAAGAGCCAGGGTTGCATGGCTGGGCATCACAGGGCTGTGAGTGAGGAGATCTGTGTCTTTCATCTCCCTCAAAGCTGGGGTGTTCCAGCCCTGCTCTGCTGACTCCTGGCAATAAACCAACCTTCCACCTCCCTGCATCCCAGGAGCAGAGCTGTGAAGCTCAGTGGCCACACCTGGGTGTCCTGTGAGTCACCATGGGATGAGTCAGATGAGGAGCATCGCTGGCTCTGTGTGCAGAGGGCTCCAGCACCCACCCCGTGGATGCTGAATCATGGAATTGTGGAATGGTTTGGGTTGGAAGGGACCTCAAAGGCAGTTTTGTTCCATGGGCAGGGACACCTCCCACCAGATCACGTTGCTCCAAGCCCCATCCAACCTCACTCATCATCCTTGCTGCAGCTTGGGTTTTTTAAATTAAGGTTTTGATTTCTGCATCCACTGACTTTTGGTCAAATATTTTTCTTTATCATCATGTGCTGGGTTGGACTCGATGATCTTTGAGGTCTCTTCCAACCCATTCATTCTGTGAATTCTGTGTCTTGCATAACTGAAAGTACAAACCTTAGGGCATTGGAGCAGGAAAAAAAGCAGGCAAACCTTTTTGGTTGATGTTTGAAGCCTTTGAGTAAAATCCTGAAAATAGCAATACACGTTTTCCATGAAAATATCTCTTCCCAAGGGCATCTTGAGGGAGTCTTAGGGAGGAAGGGAAAAACCTGTGCTGTAAGGAATTCATACAGCCCTGTCTGAGTTACAGGCCCAGGAAGCTGCAGCTCCTCATGCCAGGGATCAGGGATCCTTCAGCTTTACTGCCTTGAATCCTCTCCAGATCCCTTTGCCCTAAAACACCTCCAAGGATGTTGCAGTGTCTGTTTACTGGGTTGGGTGCTGTGAGAGGCAGCTGAAGCAGCACTCCCTAATTAAGTGCATTTCTTATGTAATAATATTCTTAATATCTATTACTTAATACATATTAAGTATAATATACATATTTCCCTGAAATACTCAATTTCCAGCCATTCTCATGAGCATCCCTGGCATTTTTACACCCTCAGGTTTAGTCTGAGTCCCTGTGACAACATTACATGAAGCTGAAGGATGTTAAAATCCAGGCTGGAGCCCCGATGGAGAGGAGGCTGCCCTCTTTTAGGCAAAATCTTTTAGATAAGCAGAGTTGAACCAGAGGAATTTATACTAAAATTAATCAGAGCCAAAGTCAATAGATTTTTGCCCCTTTTTTTTTTTAATATGAGCTGTAGCTGAGCCCTTTAGCTGAGCTGCTGCCTAAAAGCAGCAGTTTGTAGCTCTGTAATGACACCAATTAGAGGTAACCTTTGGTCAGCCTTGAATTGTCCAGGGAGGTGGATTAGATGGTCATTGTGGGTGTCTTCCTACTGAAATCCTCTCTTCTGTTTGATTCTAATCTAGTCCAGTCTATTTCCATTCCATTCTAATTCCCTTCATTTCTTTTCCTTCCCTTTCCCTTCTCCCAGCAGCACAGCGCAGCAGATCAGGATTTCAGCACAAAACCACTTTGTTCTTTTCCATTGCTTCAAGCTGTGGAGCCCACGGAGCAAACCAGAGATGATTCACCCCCAACCTCAAATAAAATCGGGCTTGTTGAAATTCCAGCTGCCTCCAGCAGCTTCCCAGAGCCCATCCTCTGCCGGCCTCGCTGCGTCGGGTGGAAGAAAAGCTTTTTTCGCTTTTATTTTTTTCGTGGGGAAGGAGAAAATGCTCAGAATTTAAAATCCAATTGGTGCTTTACCGAGCTGCGCTAAAGCTGGGGGGATGGAGCCGTGAGCCACACGGGCAAACATCTGGCGAGGAGAACATCTGGCAGGCGGGCAGGGCAGGGAAACGGGACTTGCACAAGGCACAAACGGCGAGAAAACCCAAATATTCTCTGTTAACATCCCCCGCTGGTGATGTCACCGCTGACAGGGGGAAATACACCTCTGTCGTGGGCTGTCACGGGTGTCCCCGGCTCTGGCACCGCCCCGGCCCCGTCCCCGCCCCGGGCGGGTCCCGCCGTGTCCCGGTGCGGGAGCGCAGAGCCACCGCGGAGCCGCCGCACGCAGGTGAGGGGATGAGGGATCCCGGGGGGGAACAGGGGGATAAGGCACAAAAATCCTTGGAAAAGAAGGGTTTCGGGTGCCCTCGTGCCCTGGGAGTGCGGGGTGGGACAGGCGTGAGCTGCCGCGGGCTCTGCGGTTTGGGGCGCACGGAAAGCCCCGGCTGGTTTTAGGGGTGATGGAGGGATGGTGACTGAGGGGCAGCTCCAGGGGTGTTTGCAGCTCCTGGGGGGCTGGATAGCACGGAAAATCCCGGCTGGTTTTAGGGGTGATGGAGGGATGGTGACTGTGGGGCAGCTCCAGGGGTGTTTGCAGCTCCTGGGGGGCTGGATAGCCCAGAAAACCCCCACTGGTTTTAGGGGTGATGGAGGGATGGTGACTGTGGGGCAGCTCCAGGGGTGTTTGCAGCTCCTGGGGGGCTGGACAGCCCAGAAAACCCCCACTGGTTTTAGGGGTGATGGAGGGATGGTGACTGTGGGGCAGCTCCAGGGGTGTTTGCAGCTCCTGGGAGGCTGGACAGCACGGAAAGCCCTCACTTGTTTTAGGGATAATGGAGGGATGGTGACTGAGGGGCAGCTCCAGGGGTGTTTGCAGCTCCTGGGGGGCTGGACAGCCCTGCCCGTGCCCCAAAATCCTTGTGGGGTGAGGAAAGAAGCCCATTGTAATAAGTTGACATTGGAAGACAGAAGATACTGACTGGACTTTGTAAGAAATGCTTTTTATTTTTCTATTCTTTCTATTCTATTTTTATTTTTCTATTCTATTTCTATTAGAAAGACTTTTATTTTCTATTCTGCCAGTTATGTTTAGGAGTGAATAGGTTTATTTGAATTCTTCAGGAATAGCACTGAAGGGGAGAGAACTGGTGTTTCTTTCCCAAATAGAAGTTTTTTTCACTTGCTGTGAATATAGGGAATGTTTGGGGTCAGCTCTGGGATGTTCCCTGCAGCTGATCCTCTGCTGGGGCAGAGAGAGCTCAGCTGCCCAAAAGCTGTTGGAAATCAGAGCTCAAGTACTCCATGAGGAGTGGATGAAGGAGCTGGAAAGGGGCTCAGCCTGGAGAAAAGGAGGCTCAGGGGGGACCTTCTCACTCTCCACAACTCCCTGCCAGGAGGATGGCTCTGGGAGGGATTCAGGCTCTGCTCCTTGGGAACAAGAGACAGGATGAGGGAAAATGGCTCCACGTTGCACTAGAGGAGTAACTAGAGGAGGTTTAACTGAATGTTAGGGAAAATTCCTTCATGGAAAGGGTTGTCCAGCCCTGGCACAGCTGCCCAGGGCAGTGGTGGAGTTCCCAACCCTGGAGGGATTTAAAAACTCTGTGGATGTGGCACTTGGGGACACAGTGCTGGGGGAATGGTTGGACTGGATGTGCTTAGAGGGCTTTTCCAGCCCCACTGGTGCTGTGATTCTCTGCAATCCTTCACTGGGTGCTGCTGAAGAAGGTGGAGGAAAACCCCTCCCCGTGGCAGCTGGCAGATAACCCAGAGGGCACTTCCAGAGAGCTCCAGGAGCTCCAGCGCTGCAGTGACAGAGAGGAGGTGACACCGGGCTCCAAGCCTGGCTGCAGGGGATTATTGGATTTGGGGGATTTTGGGTACAGCCTCCAAACTGCCCAGGTGTGTCCCCAGAGCTGTCTGGGGGACACGAGGCTCTGGCCAGCCTGTCCCCCGGGGGCCTGAGGGAACAAAGCTGCAGCTCCCAGGGTGTTCCAGGGGAATCATGCGGGACTCCACCGGAGCAGCACCAGGCACTGCACACCTGACCCGGCTGTGTGTGCACCCCTGCCTTCACCTGCCAAAGAGGGCTTTAGAGAGAGCCCAGAAGGCAAATAAACCTTTGGGGGATATGGGCTGCTCAAACACTTCAGGTCACTGGATTTCTGCCTTAAAAACCCCGTGGGCTCAGGAGAATGTGTGCTTTGCAGGGAGAGGAGTGATTTGCTGTCTGTGAAACTGGGGGGTTTGTTACTCCCGGGGCAGGGCAGCCACTCCTCCTGCGAGCTTTGTGCATCTGAATGTTTCTTTCAAAGAGAATTTGCCTTCTCTGCTTTAAATTTGGATTTTTCCTTTTCTTTCCCCGTTTCTGGCTCTCCCTTTTTCCTTCTCTTATGAATGCTCCCTTTGATGGGAGGAACCCAGCTGGAGCTATTCCTGTGCACAGGCAGGTGTGTGCTCGCTGTGTGTTTGTGGACTCACAAAACTTGCAAAGCAGCTTTTATCTGCTGGCCCGGAGCTGCCGTGTCCCTCCCACGGTGCCCTCCGGCTGGAATGGGACAGCTGTGGATGCATGGGAGGAGAAAGGCGACCTGTATGGGTGGCTGCCACCCTCCTCTGCCCATTCCAGGCCATCCCGTGTGTCGCAGGGTGGCTGCGTGTCCCCGATGTGTCGTTCTGGGTTTGCAGCTCCCACGCAGCTCCGGGCTGATGCTGCCCCTGCATCCCCCGGGGATCCCGTTTGGGGTTTTTCTATGGAAATGGAAATCCTGGATGGCGCCTCAGGGCTGGGGAAGTGAATAACGCTGGGAGTGTTGTAAGCCCAGTGGTGGATTTCATCCCGAGGGTAGCTGGGCTGGATTCACCCCGGGACATTGCCTCCCATTTATCCCACAGGTGTTGGAATAGGATTTGCTCTTTGGCACCAGAGCTGTCAGCTCTGCTGGGCAGGTACGTGATGGCAACTCGGCAATTCCCATTGATTGCCACTCTAAACTGTGAACCCCTTCAAAAAAATCTCTGTTTTTTGGATGGGGCACGTTAAGAATGACTGNGGTGGAATCACCATCTCTGGATGTGTTTAAAAGAAGGCTGGACATGGCACTTGGTGCTATAGTCTAGTTGAGGTGTTAGGGCATACACAGGACTCGATGATCTTAGAGGTCTCTTCCAACCTCATTATTCTGTGATTCTGTGACTTTGGAGAGCTCAGTGTGATCCCAGCAGGAATCTCCCCCAGCTGACCCTTGTCCTCTCCTCTGTCCCCAGCTATCCGATGCCTTGGGCAACAGCAACAACCCAGCCCCCTGTGCCCCCCCAGCCCAGGGCTGGCCCTCCTGGGGGAACCAACCAGCAGCTCCTGGTGCCTTCCCAGGGTATCCTGGAGCACCTGGAGCATACCCTGGAGCACCTGCAGCATACCCTGGAGCACCTGGAACCTGTCCTGGAGCCCCTGGAGCATACCCTGGAGCACCAGGAGCATACCCTGCAGCACCAGGAGCGTACCCTGGAGCACCTGGAGCTTATCCTGGAGGACCAGCAGGACCAGGAGCGTATCCAGGAGCACCTGGAGCATTCCCTGGAGCTCCACCGGCAACGGGGCCGTTTCCTGCCCCAGGACAACCATCCAGTGGCCCTGGATTTGGGCCTTCTGCTCCTCAGGGAGGACCAACAGCTCCACAGGGAGGACCAGCTCCTCCTCAGGGAGGACCAACCCCTCCAATGGTAATGGCTCCATCATGATGAGGGTTTGTGTCCTCAGTGGCTGATTTTGCTTGGCCGTGGGAGGGGCCTGGGGCTGGCTGTCCCCAGGGGTGGCATTGGGCTTTTGACATGATTTTTTGCTGACACCAAATGCCTGTTGTCTCCCAGAAAGTCCCCTTTGAGCTGCCCCTGCAGGCAGGACTCGTCCCTCGGCTGCTCATCACCATCACTGGGACAGTGAACCCCAACCCAAACAGGTACTGGGGGGTCCAGCTCCAAGGGTGGGGGGATTCCATGGGGCACTACTGGGTGGAGCAGGGGGGCTGGAATTTGCTTTCCATTCCTGAATAACCCCTGCCTGGTGTAATATCAAATATTACACCAAACAAGCGTGTAAGTGCCCTGTTGTTGCTCTGTGGGGTCTGTGGGGTTTTCTCCCTGCTATTTTTGGGAAGTCCTGTAGCAGAGTTCAGTGCTTTTGTGGCAAAAGCAGCAACTCCATTATTGTTTTTGCAGGTTTTCACTGGATTTCAAGAGAGGGAATGACGTTGCCTTCCACTTCAACCCCCGCTTCAACGAAGATAACAGGAAAGTCATCGTCTGCAATTCCATGTTCCAAAATACCTGGGGGAAGGAGGAGAGGACAGCTCCCAGGTTTCCATTTGAAGCTGGAAAACCCTTCAAGGTACCAGAAAAACCCATCCCAGCTCAGTCTCAGTGAACCAAAAGCACTGAGAGGGCTTGGACAGTAACACCTGTGTAATGACAATGATGCTTTTGCACAGGAATCTGCTCCCAGGGGTGTTTCTGGGGCAGCCACCCCACGTGCTGTCCCTACAGCACCTTCCCAGCTTTTCTGACCCCCACCTGCAGCTCCAGCTGCCCAGGGCATAACTTCTCCCCTGTTCTGGTATCCCCACGGATTATGAAACCCTCCTTATTTACACTGTTGTTCTGCACAGTGGTTGGACAGGTTTCTGTAACGTGTTTTCCCTACTGGCAGCTCCTCACGAGGTGTTTTTACCTGCAAAGGAGGTTCACAATGTGGAGTCTTGCTTTGAGGGACTGGCATAGGGATGAGGAGGCAGAAACTGGGCTGAAACACGGAGGAGGGAGAGCACAGGAGAGTTTTGGGAAGGCAAAGGTTGCTGGTGTTGCAGCTGAGCTGCTGCAGCAGCTCCTCCACGTGCCCCAGGGCTGGACTCAGCTGGCAGCAGCCTCCAGCCAGTGCCAGCCTGCTCGGGTGTGTGGCTTAAAATTTCTCCTAGAACAAATCCAGCTGGGTTTTGGGGCTGATCTGGGGTTTTTATTTCAGCTCCAGATCCTTTGTGAGACCGATCACTTCAAGGTGGCCGTGAACGACGCGCACCTGCTGCAGTACAACTTCCGTGAGAAGAGGCTGAACGAGGTCACCAAGCTCTGCATCGGGGGGGACATCGCCCTCACCAGCGTGGTGCCCACCATGATATAACTGGGGGGGACTCTGGGCAAAGCCTGCTCTTTTATGGTGTAACACAAGTGCCTTCTCACCAGCTCACTGTGAGGTAATAAAACATTTAACCTGTAAAATTGGGTTTAATAATATCTCAAAAGACGCTTCAGGCGAGCTGAGTTCTGATGTGGAAGGAGCTGAACTTCTGCTGTAGAGACAGAACAAGGAGTTTGATTTCTCTGGAGAGGAACTTGGGAAAGCAGCCTGTGGCATTCTGCCCCTGGTCCTGTGAACAGGGGTGGCAACCCTCTAGGAAGAACAGAGAAAATCTGACAGCCTCCAAGCCTGACCAGGATGAGGCATTTCAGGAGAGGGTTCAGAGCTGGAGGAAGCAAAATCTCTGCTAGACTGTGGCTGGAGAAGCCATCCCTGTCCTTCATTTCTGCCCAGCTGGGGGCCCAAACCATTTCCCACCCCAGGGAGATCCCACCCCTACGAGTGTTAGGTATTCCATGAATGGGTCACGAGGCTTGTGCTGCTCCCCACTCATCACCCCTGTGTGAGTCAAGAGCAGTTTCAAGGGTGGGGAGGTTTATTGGCAACTTCACCCCGTGAGTCAGGCTGGTAAAAAAAGAAAACAGAAGTATGTTCCCTTTGCTGTGAGTCACTGCAGTCTTGTCTGGAAAACAAGAACAGTGCAACAGCCACCACTGAAGTTTCCAAAGCTTTCTCTGACGTGGCTCATGCTGTTTTATAACAGTGACTCCTTTTATACTTTGAGTGCCAAGTTACAAGCAGAGTCCTTAAAATTTCCAGCAGATGCAGCAGTCTAGAGCAGCACACTGCCACCACCAGCATGGAGAAGCTGTGGCTGCCCCAGCCCTGGAAGTGTTCCAGACCAGGTTGAAAGGGGCTTGGAGCAACCTGGTCTGTGGAAGGTGTCCCTGCCCATGGCAGGGGCTGGAACTGGATGGGCTTTGAGTTCCCTCCCAACCCAAACCTTCCCCAGGAAGAAAGTCACTAAAAGGATCCCTAGAACTGGAGTTAGAAATGAAGAAAATGGATTCCAGCACACATCAGCTTCCTCTCTTTATTCAGTGTAATCAGTACACAGCTTCCAGGTTAAAACTTAACCCCTGGCAGTGGCAGCAGCACTTTCTGCTGAGGACTGAAATCTCTGCTTGGTTTGGGATCAAGGCTGGTGGAAGGATGTGTGTGTTACACTCAGGTCACTGGTACAAGAAGAAGCCCAGTGAGGTATTTGTTAAAAATATAGCAAGTGGTGGTACTGTAATGCTACTCCTCAAACCCACAGTCTATAGAACTGGCATGTTCCTTATGCACAAATATGTTACAGTCTGGATGGGGAATGCACAAGTAACAAGATGAGAGAAGAGACTGAGCATAAACATGTCAAAAACAAGTAGAAAACATGGGTCTATTAAGACAATGAATAGAAAACTGCATCCTTAAAGGAAGTAATACCAATGCCTATTTCAATACATCACCAAGAAAAGGTATTATCTGACTTAGAAATCCTTGTTCTGAGTTAGTTTCTGATATTACAAATCCACTGGTTGTTACACACCAGGAAAACTTTCCCAGGAAAGAATTGCATGCATCCAACCCTGCCAGAGCTGGTGCTGAGGCAGGTGTTAACACACAGGTACCCCCAGAGCAAGGCAGAGTGTTCTGGGGAGGGAACAGGCTGGGTCTCACCCCAGAAGGTGCCCTCCCAGCAGACACAGGGCACAGGCACAGCTGCTGGGGTGGCCACCTTGTAATAACAATAAGTCATGAGGTCAGTCAGATCAGGGTAGAAAAGCTTAAAGGTGAACAGTTTTACAACCTGGAGGAGACAGGAAATACATTAAATGATACCAACATAAAAATGCTTCAGGTTGCAGCCAGGATTTACAGCAGGGATCACCAGAACACAGCCCACTACTGCTGTACAGCAGAGCTTGGTGCATCACAACTGCACCATCAAATGACACAAACCCCATTATCAGATCCATTACCACGGGTACTCTTCCTCTCTCAACACAGTTCCAGGGCAGCAGATTGTGTTCCAGATACCCTCTGTGGGCTCCCTGTTCATAGAATTTACATATTTTGCACTTAAAGTCACTTTTCATTGATCCCCAGAGGGACCAACAGGAGAAAACACTATGAGGTCACTGAATACTTCAGCTGCTGCAAACTTCTGGGCTTTGGTCTTGACTGGAGTGAAGGGAAGCTCAGCATCCAGCATTGGCTGTGGGAGAAGCCAGAGAGTGGAGTCAGGGTTTGAGGAACACTTAAATCACAGAGCACTGGAAGGACTCTCATTTCCCCAAGGGTAATTTTGCAAGCTTATTTTCCAGGCATAAAATAAAAAGTGATTACACATGGTCCGTGCTGAAGACAGACACTCCTTTCTCAAGTAAGTAATCTATATTTTAAAGAGGATTTTTCACAAGAAAACCTAGACCCAAATTCTCTTAATTGTATTAAATGTGAAAGCTTTTGCACATCTGCTTTTCCCTGCCAGTATGTTACTTCCAGCTCTAAATGCTGAGGTGATTAAAAAAGATTTGGGGTAGACTTAAAAAATTCCAGGAAGGAAAAAAAAAGGCTGTTAGTGAATATCTACAAGGAAATTTGTAAGAAACACAATTTAAAGGCTCAATACTGGAAGAATCAGACATTGTCCTGCTACAAATGTCTTGATTCATCCTACACTCATCGTGTGCAATAAGAAACACCAGTGTGAGCCCAGCAAGGAGACAGCTGGAATGTGGTTTGTATTTAAAGTTACATCAACTGGCTTGATAACATCTTTAAGAGTTTAATTTTCTTTGTGCAGTAACTGAGTCTGCAGCAAAGGTGAACAGTCCTGCAACATGCAGCTTGCCTTGGTCAAATAAACTTGAAGGTCAACTTACCATATCAAAAGGATTTCTGCCAATGAGTGCCAAATCACTGCAGGAAACATCTGAAAAATAAGTACATAATTAAAAAAAAAGTTAGTCTGATGCTGCCAAAGCTAAAAAACCAGTATTGTTTTCTGTATTTATTGAAAAAAGAAATCCAAACTCTAAACTGTATTTATTTCTTTATATTAGCTTTCTGCTTCACATATCACTCAGAAACTGTTCAGAGAAATCCAGGGGCACTGTTTGCTCATGTGCAAGGTGTGTTTAAGTCACACCAGCTAAGGGAGGCTTTTCTAACAGCACCCACAAACCAATCTGATTTCAAAGAGTAATATACACATTATCATAAGTCCTTAGGATAACAGAAGGCCCCAGCAATGCCACCCAAGCTGCACCATGAGCTCTAAGATAAGCACCTGTCTGATGTATTTGTGGCTCTCCAGACTGAGCAGAGTTTGTCTCCCTCTCTGGGCTGCACATGATGATGTCTTGGCCCTGTTCTGCAGCAGACAGTTCCATATCTTCCATGCCATCCACTGCTTTTGATTCACTGCTAGAATTTCCCAGGACCTGAAAAACAGGGATTTTCTCTGTTCCCAGCCATGTCCTTGTTATTTCAGACCAAGTCCACACATCTAACCTACAGATTTTATGGACAGTTCAGGAGAGATTTAACTCCAGGCACTGTGCAAGGCACAGGCAGGCCAAGGCTCGGGGTTGAGGCTGTGACTCAAATCCCAAACACCCTTTAAAGCCTAAAAATCCCTCTGACTGTATAAGGGAAGTCCTTCCACAGGAAAGAAGGTTTTGAACTTCAAGTGTTATCTGGTGACTTTTCCTCCAGAAAAACCCATCAGCAACACTGAAAGGTTTCCCCAGAGAGTGAAGTCACCAACTCTCATTTTAATAGAGAAAGGATGAAGTAAAAACCATAAGAAAAAATCAGTAACCAGGATTTTTAAAATATATATTATATGTAGGGGGATGGGAGGGGAAATGACTGCTGCAGTCATGCACAGATCCAAACAGCAACAAATAAAATTTAAAGACTCCATTTCCAATGAAAGTTACTAAAGGATGATTGACTCCAAAGCACTGACTTTCACTGCTAGCACAGTATCATCTACATTAGAGGCCACATTGCCTGTGTTTGAGGAGCCTTAAAAAAGCGGGAATGTCACCAAGTCTTCAGACCTTTCAGGACATGGATTTCTGACACTTGGATTAGCTCTTGCTATACCTTTAAGGAGATTAAGAGCCCAGTGCTCTGCTGTGGAGGATGCTCTGAGCACTGAGTGCTGTTGCTTTTAGTCAGGGTCCATAAATGCACTTAATGCATTATTAGGCACATAGTGCATTATTATATTACTATTATAGTGCAGCATTATTGTATTACATATATTACATAATGCATTATTATACTTTAAATGCATTTTAAAAATCCACATCAGAAAACAGGAGGTGGTGGACTTCTAGGAACATTGCTTCTCCAAGTGACAAGTGTCCTCCTGGAGCAGCCAGGACCTCCAAAATACAGCTCTAAAGAGCAAGACAAGGTCCCCAATGTGCAGCAGTCCCTACCTTTGTCCACCCAGAGGTAAAAGCACTGCCCTGAGGAATACACAAGATTTTTAAGTGAGGATTTGATCAGAAGTCCAAGGGCCTGGGGTAATCAAAAGAATTTTTCCTTTGCTAGTAATAACAGAGTATGTAAAGCACATCCATGAACAATCCCTGACTTACCTTATTTCCCTCTGCTGTGCCAGCAGCCAGACACATTTCTTCTGCAACCACAGAAATGCTGGAAGAGAAACCAAAACATTTTCATTCTTCTCAATCATCTTCATCAATCACCTTCTGACTTGTCCAACTAATCTTACAATTTGTTCTGCAGTTTTGCTGCCTTGGTTGACACTGGTGAGCTACATCAAACTCAAACTTCCTGGGCAAACAAACTTCTACCCCAGCAGCAAAATTACATTTGGGCAAAGCTCTTAATATTTGCTTAAGGGAAAGAAAAGTCACAAGTACTTTGCAAACTTTATCACTGCCAAATCGAAAGGTAACATTTAATGGGTTTTAACATCATGTCTTTCAGTTCCAACTCTAAAATGATTTGTACAAGGTTAATTAAAAGCTGCTTTAACATGCCTACCTTTGTTCAAGACCTTCAGGGAGTTTATCCAATGGGGGAGTTTGTTCAGTGGGAAGTTGGTCCATTTTCAAACTCTGTGCTGGGTGGAAGCCTTTGAGGGCTGATGGGGTTTGTTTTGCAGGTGCATCCTCAGGGTTACAGAGAGGAGAAGAAAGCAAAGATCTAATGGATGATCTCGGATTTGCCAGTTTTCCAGGGGTCCTTGGAAGCAAACCTGGAAAATGTGTTTAATATTTCATTCCTACAGCAGTTTCCAAAAGTTGAAATCAACTGATTATTATGATTCTAACCAGGGATACAATTGTTTTCTGCTTGCTGAATCATCTTATACAAATATTAGATGGAAATCTTATATACACTCGCAAAGAGAAATTGAAATTATTAACTTCTATCTTTCAAATCAGGCAATTTTAATAGAGTTTAAAAGACACAGATTCAGAACTGATGTTTATAACAGATTCTCTGCTGGAGTTGGCTTAAACCCAGTGTTGCTCAAAGCTTTTCAGAAGTTCCCCCCTACTAACAAGAGGTACATGAAAAAAATTGTTAATTTTGCCACGAGAAGAGAGATCTGCGCCCAAAAAAAGGGAATTTAAAATCAAATTATGAACTAGAAATGGGAGAGAAGAAGTAGTACTGGAAATACTGGCTGCATATAGATGTCAATATGATAAGATGCTGCAATTGAAGTTATATTTTGAGCACCTGTTAAAAAACCCGAACTATTAAACAGCTTTTATAGCAAACTGGATTATGTCACAATCTTGTTAACCATGAGCACAGATTATGAGTGGACTTTATCTGCAGCTTTGAAGACAGCACTGTAAGAGGTTTAGTTAAAAAAAAAAAATCCCAGTTCCTGTCCTACAATTAGAGGAAGTGAGCTGGCATTGACTTTGATGAAGAGGCTCATCAGCTGAATCTAGGAATGCTCAGATTGGGATTTCATTATTAAATTTATGCTGGAAAAACATGAGCCAGCTATTTCACCTCTGTCTAAGCAGGGATTTCATGCTGCCATAACCACTCAAATCAGCACATTCATGTACACCAGTTTACTTTGCAGCCCTGATGTAATCAGTCACTGGTTGAAACAGCGTGTCCAGTCCTGGAGTTGTAGCCAGTACAAACAGCACAATTCCTCTCCCCAGTGAAATGGATGAAACTCTTTGGTACTTTCAGATCACAGAAATCATGATTAAGCTTCACCTACCTGAAAAATTTTTCACAGGGCTTTCAATCCTGAAAAATCCTGCTTCAAAAACCACTTTTTCTGCCTCTGGCAGCCTCTCCTGCTGGGTACCCTCAGCAGCTCCCCCCTGCTTCATTCTGTCCCTCATGGCTGCTTTGACAGAAGCCAGGCGGCTCCGGGCAGCAGCTCTGGCAGCTGCTTCCACCTTGGCCTTGGGCACTCCACTTGGCACTGCCTTTTTCTGGAATGAAAGAAAGCTGGGTCACACCTGGAAATTCTGCACACATCAATCTCTACACAGATGCTGCTGCCACAGACACAGCAAGGAGCAAAAGGAGGCTCAGGGGGGACCTTGTGGCTCTGCACAACTCCTGACAGGAGGGGACAGCCAGGGAGGTCGGGCTCTGCTCCCAGGGAACAGGGACAGGAGGAGAGGAACTGGATTAATTTCCACCATAGAAGGTTTGGATTGGATATCAGGAAAAATATTTTCACTGAAAGGTTTGTCCAGCCCTGGCACAGCTGCCCAGGGAAGGGTGGAGTCCCCATCCCTGGAGGGATTTAAAAGCCATGTGATGTGGCATCTGGGGACAGGGGTTGGTGGTGGCATTGCCAGTGCTGGGGAATGGTTGGACTTGGTGACTTTTCCAACCTCAACAATTCTATAATTTTATGCATCAAGGCCTCTGCCCATCCTCAGCATTTCTTGGGCTCCCATCCAGCTGTTAAGGTAAGTCTGTGGTGACAACATCAATAATTTTTTTCAAATGAATCTGCAGTTCAAAACTCCTCAATATAACTTTTTTTTGATAAATTCAGTATGATTTTAGAAGCACTGGGATGCAGGGACTCCTAGTGGCAGGGACACAGTGTAACCACAGGACAGACTCCAGACAGTCAGTTAAGCCTCTCTTGGCATTCAGTTTTCCAAGAGAAGTTTTGTTTTGTACCACCTGAAGAGTTCTGGCATTTATGGGCAGCTCCCACAGACCACATTCCCTCTGTTTTCCCTTGCCTGGAGTTTCTTATCCACCTTCATCTCGATGTTATGATTAGTTAAGCAGTCTCAAGGAACTTAGAGTTTAGGCAATGCAAATACAACTCAATACTCAGTCAGAAGCAATTATATATTTCAAACCAAAGAGTAGATAAAACAACTCACATTACAGCTTATTTTGCAATAAGCACTGACTTATTTTGGAGAGTGTCAGATCCATTTGTGCTTAGAGAAGCAGCAGTTTAAAGCCACCCATGGTGTTGGCTTAATGAGAAACCATTACAATTGAGCACTCCCTGCTCAAAACTGGCAGTCACTCCCAAATTCCTGGGTGGTTTACTTTCCAGTTAAGTCAGTGGCCCAGAGAAATTGTTTTACATCTGAAGAGTAAGTTTATATCCTAAATTTAAGAAATTTGTTTTACTAGCATAGAATCCAACGACTCCAAAAAATACATTGTTAATTCTTACTTCTAATCTTAGCAGCCAAAAGAGGCAACTATGACTAAACCCACCAAATAATACAAAAGAGGTGAGGGAAAAGGGTGCACCCTGAGAGGAATTTCACTTAATATTCAATATATCTAAAGAAGCCATGCAGATGTGCTTTAGGGGCTATTCATACCTTGACAATTGCTTTTCCTGGGACATCAAGTGGCTGCCACTCATTGTCTTGAAGCTTCACCAGATTATCAAATTTTTTATTCACATCTTCAATCTGTTAGTCACATTTAAGGAAAGCAAAAGAATACATTGTAAAATAACCTTTATCCAAACAAGCACAGTCTTCCATCCTGCAGGAGACATCTCTCAAATACTTCTGAAGAAGCAGATCAAATTCTTATGCTTTCTGCAGAGAAGTCAAAACCTGTGACTAGGACCCTAACAAATCCATCTCTGCATTTAATTTAATTACTTACAGACTCCTTTGTTGAGTGCTGATTTACAAATGCTGTTGAGAGCTCTTTTGATAATTCAGATTATATTTCATTCTGCAACTAAAGAAAGCATCAACAGAGGAAAAGAGATGAAGGTTCTCTACCACCTAAGCTCAGCCCTAAAAAGAGTTATGTACTTTCTGCATTATTCTCATACTGAAGCACAGAACCCCTACTTTTCAGGTGAGCTTCAGGAATTTTCCAAAAACTGGGAGGTAGACATTGTGACTGTATCCTCATTCCAAAACAGAATAAGATTTGACCAAACATATTCATTCCAGAGACAGACAAGGCACACAGGCCACAGGAACACACAATACAAGAACTGGTCCATGAATTATAAGTCATAGTATCCCAACTGCAACTATTCACTGTCAGTGTTAAAACAAGGACCTGCATTTTTTACATTAAAGATAAAAAACAGAATCAAAAAACTTTCAATATTTGGATCATAAATAACCATCAGTTTTATCCTATTAACAAGCTAGTACATACCTGAAAATTAATCATATCCCAAAATCCATCCAGGTCTGTACATGTTGTTTCTTTTTCACCTCGTTTAAATTCACAATTATCAACCAGTCCTTCAAACTGTTTGAACCTTTCTCCTATGAGCAGCCTTGTCTGACCAACTGTGGAGCGAATCAGGTCTTTAGCTGATAGCAAGAAGGAAAAAAATACAGGATATCTTGGATAAATAAGTGTTTGAGGAGTCAGGAATTTGTTTTCCCACCTATTTCAAACCTGCAATTCAATTCAGATGGAGCTTTCCTGTCCATTGAAATGCTCTGAAGTTGCTTCTTTCAAAAAAAATTACTCTCTCAAGTCTTAAAGATAAGCATTGCTGGAGTCATCTGTATTTTCCCAGCTAAGGGCACTTACTCCACATTAAAAACTAATATTATTTTTAAAAATCAGTTTGATTAAAGCTCCTACCTTTAAATACACTTCAGACTGGCAATAGAACAACTATTATGATGTGCACTTTGTTCACTTTATCAACCACCATCACTGCAAGTGCTACACAAATTTTAGGAACAGGATCTTGGGGCAGATCCAGCTCTAAACTTTCTCTAGTACAGCTCTGCAGATTTTTTTTTTTTTTGCTATTTTGCAAACAGCACATACATGTCCTTCTCCCTGTCCCATTCAGTTCCCAGAACCCCCCTTCTGGTGCCTATTGCAGCTCACTCTTACCATCCTCTGGAATGTCCAGCTCAAGGTTTCCTTCCCACTGCAGGCACTGAGACAGCAGCCTCTCTGTCTCAGTCCGAAGAACGTTTCTAAAAATACAAAGATAGAGAAAAAATAAGGATTTGGAGAATTTCCTGACTTGTGGTGGCTGTTAATGGTTATTATCCTTTTGCTGTCAGAGAATCCACAGTCTCTGAGCTGAAGATTAGATTGTTTTCTTTTGCTGAGTGGCTGAGGTGCAGTTTCTTTTCTACTGCTTTCAAGCTCATGATCCTTAGGACAAGGTGCTAGTCTCCAGAATTTTACATTCTTTCCTTGCACTTAAGGCACAAAAAGGAAAACAGGAATGTCTGCCTGCTCAGGTCACAGCTGTCAGACACCAATCACCATTAAATTAAGCTGATATTTGGAAGAAGTCTTATTATTCATATTAAGTGTTTTCAAATGGACATCAGGGAAGTGAAACAAGTGAACCCAAACCTGAAATAGGGCACATCATGCTCTTGCTCTCTGGTATCATCTGACTTCACTGCAAGTGCTGTTGAGACAGGAGTTGTTTTGTTTGATCTCTGACTGGAAGTTCTCTCATCTGATTCACCTGCTGAAAAGCATGAAAGGAACTTGCTCAGAATCTGGTGATAATTAAAAGCATCAGCATAAACTAAATGTGAACTTCCTACCTCCTCCTTTCAAACTTGTGGTCATTTGCTGTTCTTGAATGCCTTTAACAGAAGGTGAAGCTTGACTTTTTAAATTAGGCTTTTGTGCTTTAGTTTCACAGGATTTTTCAAATATTTTGCTGGAAACAAACAAAAGTACACTTAGTTAAGACACATTGAGAAAGTGACATCAAATATGGCCAATTTCACAGAAATGCAGAGTTTAGAAGGCAAACTTCCACACAACTCTAGAGAACTCAAATAAATAAAGCAGTGCAGATAGATACAGGGCAGAGTCCTTGACAGCTGCTCAAGCATGGACAGAATAATGGATTATATCCATATCTGCTGTTGTGTTAAGTGCACATTTAAGCAATGATAGAAACCAAGAGGATCAGGTGTTACAACACCACAACACTTTGTTACAAAGTGAATCTTTCTATAGAAAAATGGTTTTTTTTGCATCCCCACAGAGGTTCACTTGCATTTTGGGCCCCATTAGAAGGAAGACTCTTACACTGGAGATTTTGAAAAATTCCAGACAGCACTGGGTGTCAAAAAAGCATTTGCCCTTGAAGGAGACATGGGTGTCACAGTGTAGGTTGCCAATCCACTCAGAGGCTGAAACACAAAGTTTTGAGGTGCAAAGGAGCGTGTTCTGGGTCTCCTTGGAGAAAAATTGTTCTTTTCCCCTGAGGTTTGTTCTTGTTGCAGTTCTACTGGCATTGAGTGCTTGGAATCAGCTGCAGAACTTTTCACTCCTGGATCCGCTCCAGAATTTGTCTCCACTTCATGTTTAGAAGAAATTATCTGTAACAGCACAGAAAGACAAATCAAATCATCAAACCAACCATGTGTTTGCAATAGGCATGGGCTGAATTATAACATAAGTGTCTGAAAGCCATCAGGAAGGGAACAGCTTAAGGTAAATCAGCTCCTAAACCAGCACACCTGGACAGAAGTGATGAGTTACCAAGTCCCACCATTTTTGACACCTGTAAATCATTCTAGAGACAGAAGTGACACTTCACTACAAAGAATGCAACAATCCACTCCAGGGGCTAAAGCAGAACACCTTACCAACCAAAACAATAATTAAAATTGACAAATGCTTGCTCCCACTGCTAGAAATAAAAGCTTTAAGGTGATAAAATCCTCAAGAACAGAATTACTGGCTCCAAATCCAACTAGGACTGTTGAATAATCATAGTTTATGCACATACTCCAATCCAAGACTGAAAAACAAGCTGGTATAGGCTGATAGCTGAGGAATGCAACCCAAGACAAGTGCAGTTACCACCACAGAATGTCATTAAAAGAGGAGAAAAAAATTAAACAATAATTCACATTCTTATGAGATGAGTGACCAGACAGTCACACGGAACACATTTCTGAGATACCTAATTGAGATTGTTAGCTCAAGCCAGCCAGAAAAACCTAGGGTGTTTTTCAAGAAAATATGCATCTTCAATCCACTGAAAGTCTTGTTACACTTCAGTCACCTCTGCTAGGAATGCAAACCCTGAATTTTGCTTTTAGCTAACCTTTTCAAATGAGCTGCCTGTGGTTACCAACTGGCAGGGACTCCTGCCTGTGAAGAGGTGCTTGTCCAAGGAAAATACAAGTGCTCTCACCTCCTGTTTGGGTGTGATTGCACAATCTCAAACACTCTAAGGCACAGCTCCAGTTACAGGAATAAGGTGGAGATGGGAGGTGTGAGGGAAGAGTGGAGAAAAAGAAGGAAAAAATCATGGATAGCTCTTGCACAGAACTTTCTGCACATGAATGCATAAAAAATTCTGGAAGTGATGACACCAAGAACCACAATGACTGCCTTCAGCTGTAAATCATGTAGAGAATAGTGTTGTACTTTGCAGAGAGCAACATTTCCAGCTTTATTTTTTGATGGTTCAAAACCTAAAATTGTGTTTATTTCTTAGCTTCTAGAGTCTCATACTGTTACCTGAGCAGCAAAAGGATCCATTCGGAATACACTTCAAAAAGGAATGAACTGCACAAAATTTACAGCTGCTAGATTAAATCAGCAAAGCTGTCTTTTTTTTTTTTTTTTGACTAGTTAAAACATCAGATATGTCATGCAAGAACTTCTTGTCTATTTTAAATCATTGTTTAAACCCTGATTAGTAATCACATCATTCATCAGCCATGTCCCCATATCCATGGTGAGATTCTTGGGGTTGTGCTGTGAGGGGCCAGGAGTTGGACTGGGTTGACCCTTGTGAGTCTCTTCCAAGTCACAGTATTCTGTGATTCTATATGAGCATGAAATTTGATCTTAATTTTTAAAATATGGCAGTATAAATACATACAGCTCCTTTCCAAATTCTAGCTTATTACTGAAATTACAACTTTTATGTTTGAGCACTTCAGCTACAGTGACACAGTTATTGGCTCTTAAATTAGTTTTACTGCTTTTCCATTTCAACTATTACATGACCTACCTTTATGGGATCAGGTTTGACAGCTTTCTTCTGCTTTCCTACATTCGCTGCCTTTCTCTGTGACTGGTTACCTACAAAAAGAGACACTCCCAGAGGTCAAAAAGGCAACTGATTCATGTAATCTTTCACCAAAACACTGCCATAAAAATCCAGTTGCTAAAGATAGGGAGAGACTGTTTTATTTCTTGGGTGGGAGGTGGCTAGAGGAAAGAAATAGCATTGCAAAAGTTCATTCAAAAGAAAACCTGGCCTAGGATTTAACAGCCTAGTAACAGATGTATCACCAAGAAAACAGATTCATTAAGCCATCATTCTTTAGATCTTGCCACACAGTAAAAGTACAAGTCACCTTATTTCCTAAAAGGTTGAAGAGAGAGTGTCAAGCCAATTTGAGTTTAGATTTTTAATTTCTATATAGCATAGGAAGTCTGTTGGTGGACTGAATTCCAGTAAACAGGCAAACACAAAGAGAAATTCCTCACCTGAAGAACAAAGGCTCTCATCTCTTCCAGAGATGTTCCTGCTCACACATTTAATAATTATATGGCCATAAAGAGCCAAAGTGAAAATCTCTACCAGTTCTGGCTTTGTTTTTTGAGTTTGTAATTACCATGTGGACATGGATGCTCCACACTGATGGGTTTTGTGGGAAGTGTTGGTTTCAACATGTTGATGTAGATACTGCACTAGAGCTCCAGACAAGAGTCTGAGTGATCCAGCATTTAGCCCTTTTCCTAGATGACAATTTGGCATGATTTAAATGCAGTCTAAGGTACAGCTGAGCTACACAGCTCTGCCTCACTTACCAGCAGTAGCAGCAGTTGGTTTCAGCACCTGCCTGGCTGCAGAGGCAGCTGCTCTGGTGACTGTCACACTTGGGGCTGGTTGGGCTGCAGTCTGCAACACTGCAAGAGAGATTAATCCCAGAGATCCCAAGCTTAATAAGGAGCTGCTCAAGTAATAACTGCAAGTTTCCATTTTGCAGAAATCAGAGAAATGTACCAGCAGTTATCAGTTGCTTGGGTTTGCCAGACTGAACAGGGTTGGGTGAGTTCAGAGCACAGCTTGGCCTTGGCATCCAATGCACTGAGGGATCCTGACTCAATGTGGTTTCACTGCACAGGTCCACCAGTGTGTTTGATGCCATGCACAAAGCTAAGGAATGCTTCCCACTGCTCCCTGCAAGCAGAGTCAAGGCCCTCACTGTTTTACAGATGAAGTTTTTCAGATTAATATCTTTGCCATGGTTATTTGCACAGCTGGAAGCTAAAGCAAACCATTGGTGTAACAAAGTGATGCCCTGGCCATTATATGAAAGATTTCCAAGGTCAGAATTTAATGCAATCTAAAATTAGTCTTAAGACTAATTGGCTCTGAAATATTTTACAAAACATGACAAGTTCATGCACTGTATTACTCATCTTCATCATTTTCATCTTTGTATTTTAGCACTGTTTCTAACAGGCTTTTAAAATGACAGCATTTTCCTGCACAGACAAATTTCATGGGAGCTCTTTATTCCATTCCCTGCCTGTCTGAAATCCCCACTTGGTTACTGTTAATGCTATTCCTGTCTTTATTGTCAAGCTGTGATTCTGTACAAGCTAGAATGAAAAGTTGGGAAAAAAAAATCACTGGGTAAATAACTACAACATTGGATTTATCAAACATTCACTTCCCAAACATTTATGTATTGGTGTTTCAAAGAATCACAGAATGGTTTGGGTTGGAAGAGACCTTAAAGATCACCTCATTCCAGCCTCCCAGTTTAAGTACATATAATGCATATCCTTGATTTAGTATTAAAGAAATAATCCATTTTAGAAAGAAATAATCAATGGATGACCATTTTGCAAAAATTAAGCATTTTAATTGTCATATCAAACACTAATAATACATCTTTTCAGTATCCACCAAGGGCCCTACTGAAATTAAATAAAGGTCTGCAGCTTGCTGATCTGATTAGATTAATGATGTGAAAGTCATTTCACTCTGAATTACTGAATATCTTGCATTAACATCAACATTCCACATGACTTGGTTGTATCTACTTAAGGATATCACTGAGCTGTGAAGAAGAGTTTCTGATCCAAGGTATTCCAATCCCTTAAAGGTGGCACAGGCTGTTTATTTTAATTGCTGTTTTCTTAAGAAATATCTGTAATTGTGGCACAAAGTGACAGACACAGAAGGCACTTGCTCTTTTCTAACAGCAGTCACTACCTGTGATATTCTTCTTGAGGCAAACAGAAACCTCTGCACAGCTCCAGGAGCTGAGGCATCTGGCAGTTGTGCAATTTGCCCACTGACCTGTTTCTTTTCCCTCTCCCAGGGGGAATAATCAGTAACCAGGACTATCAGGACCCTGCATTCCATTTCCTCCAGCCTATGGAGGCAACAAGCTCATGTGATCCCTGGAGCCACACACTTGATAATCTGCCAGCTGCTGCCCTTAGTAGGAATGGCCATCTTAAAATGTCCTCCTTCTTTCCTACACCCAAAAATGTGCTGTGCATATTTCCCCCCAAAAATACCCAACTTTGAGGTTCAGCTGTATTTCCATACCTTTCTCTTTTTCAGCCACTTTGGTTGTACTCATCTGTTTATGTCCTGCCTGTGTAGAGCGCACACTCTGCCCATGGGTACTGACCTACAACAAAAAAATAGGTTTTTTGTGAAGTATAAGATTTCCAGAAAATCAGCATCCTAACTTCTTTCCTCATCTATCTATCCTAGATTCCAGTAAAGGAAAAAGTCAAATAATTTGGTAGAAGGGACTTTAAAAAGTAGAGAGACATTAAGGATAACTTAAAATAGATTGGTTTAGGGATATATTATTGTGCATTATCCAGCTAGTTAATAAATTGTCAGAAAAAGAATGAAGAAAAATATTTAAGCAACAGTTAAAATATCTGAAAAACTTGACTGACAAACAGATCCAGAAAACCTGTGCTCTTTTCTGATTGTACTGATCTACTCAAACTTGTAAAGATACTACCCTGAGTCTGAAATTGCATCCCTTTCTCTACATTTATTCACTGAAGTTATAGACACATATAAAAAACAAACCATAGAGGACTTGGATGCAGTTGGTATCAGAGTTGGTATCATACTTTTTCCTTCTTGGATCTTGGCTTTTGACCGAGTAATCCTTCCAGAGAAAGCAGGAGCTGCCTGGAAACATCCCCAAGGAAATGAGAGTTTATCAACTCCTTTTTCTCTTTGTTACAGAGACTGAGCAAGAAGCATAAATGTGAAAAACAACATGTCTGTGCAAAATGGGTCAAGTGTGAAAGCTTTCAAAACTGAGTTGACTAAATATGAGCAAGTTATTAGTTCTAAAATAATGCAGCTCTTTCATTTGTGGATGAATCATTCCAGTTTTTGAACTGAACATAGTCACAAATACAAAAATCCACATATCATTAGTACTGTTTCCAGCTTCGTTTAGAAAAGAGAATGAGCCAAATTACTCCCTTATCATAACATTAATAAAGCATTTGCAAAATAAACAGTTTATTTGGAATAACACACACATCTTGTACACAAATACCAATTTAAACGGAGTACACAGATGCAACTAACTTAGATATGAAATATTACCATTGTTACCTTCTCTCTTGGCTTTGCTACTGCAGGTTCCTCAGCAGCAAGTGCAAGAAAGCCAGGTGCAGCTGGTCTGTAGAGCCCAACCTTGAACACCCCTTTCTTGGCCCTCTCTCTCTGCTCCTGCAGTTTGCGCAGCTCCTTCTCCTCCTTGTAGCGCTGCAGCATCTCCCTGCGCTCGTTCATCCTCTGGGTGGCTGCATTTGGGGCTGCCTCTGCAGCAGACATGCAAGACAGATGTGTTATAAAATCGTGAAGATGGTTTTTGAACCAATAAGAAGTCAGAGATTTCCAATAAGCTCTGCCAAGCTAGAAGAGGAACCTAAGTCAAAGAGCAGAACTGACTGGAATCTCTAAAGTGTTTTAACCCTTCCCACTAAATGGGAATTCAGTGGTAAATTTCAACTTACAAATGGAGTTCCCCAAATATCCACCTGAGGACTACTAGAAACTCACTCCCATTTCACAGGCTTGCAAGGTTACTGGTAGAAAAATTAACACCTCATCTTCTTATTTGGTTTATTTGTACCAGTTTCTCTATTCAAACACTTGCAATGTCATTGAAAACTCAGCTGTAGATACCAAAGTCTGACTCAGGCTGAGAATAAATGAGGTGAAAGTTATATGAAAGAATAAAACCTTAAGATGTTGCCAAACTTCAATTATGTCTACCTGAAAAATTAATATCCACTTAAAGTTGAAATTTATGAAAGATAATCAAGACAAATTTATTAAATTTCATATTGGATACTATTACATACAATAATCTTCACTCCAATAATCAGTTGGTGTGAAGATTATACTCCAACAATCTTCAAAAAATTACTATCCTCCAATAATCTTCTGCTATCAAAATACTAAAGGTGAAAGTATTTCTAAAAAAAGCCTGTCAACATTTTAAACCATTAACTTAATTTCTTAGACTACAAGCATCCAGGAGAGCCAGAGGGCAGAATTCAGCATATATGCAGGCTCTATTTTCTGAGAGGAAAATAAGTTGTCAAAAACTAGCCATTTTCAAAATAAAATCATACTATGCATTTACCCATTAATAATTTTATATATAATATAAAATTGCCCATTGCTAAGCACACTTTAAGCACAACAGGCATCAATTATATGCTAGATGGTATTTTAGATTGGAGTTTTTCACATCTTAAAGGACAAAGCAATCACGGGGCACTTCCTATTGAAAATTAAGAACATTCTTCCTTTAGCTGCTGCAGACAAATCAGAGCAAAGCTTCATTCACACCACTGGATCAGTGAGGAAGGTACAGATGTATTAAGATTTTATTGTCTTGATTTTCACACTTGGAAAGGCTGATAGGGTTTTAAATCTTCAACTTTTTTTGTCAAATTAAAACGTTGACTGCTATTAGGTTTCTGTGATAATGCTACTAAACCTACTTGTAATTTTTAACACTTAAAAAAAAAAAAGTCTATAGCAATTCTTTACTTACTCTGTTTCACATTGCTGTTCTCTTGAGAGCACAACTCCCTGGTTTCCTTAAGCTCAGAAATTCCCCTCTCCTTGGAGAGCTGAGCATTGGCATCTGCCAGCCCCAGCTGCCGGCCCTTTTCGAAGAGCTTGTGCCTGTTCTCCTTCTGAAGGATGGATTTCCTGCGGGCAACCTTGGTCCTGAGGGCTTCTGTACTCAAATCCTTCTTGTATCTACTGGCAAACTGGGAAGTAGCAGCCATCCTGATGACCTTAGACAACAATCACGGTGATTAGGAAAACACTGTCATGATTTGTTTTCCAGTTTTGTTAAAGTTTGTTAATGTTATTACCAAAGCCCTGAATTCTTTATTTCTGTATGTGACCAGAGAAAACTCAAATGAAAATTTCAGCAATGACTCTTTCAGCAATTTCCCATTATTTTTATTCATTCCAGGGACCAGTTTGGGTGTTGAGTGGTTGCCAAGTGTGGCACAGAATTAGGAGGGGACACTGGAATTAGCTGAGCTGCTTTCTCCACAGCTGTTTTCCACATTAAGGAGATGAGCAAGTGAATGACAGGGCTGTAGGACAATACTTGGAAGCAACATTCCATTTAGATTAGACCTATCTGATAGCAAGGAATTTTGCCATCAGAACCAGGATGTTTCCAGGATGCAACTGCAATACAATAGTGGTTATTTCAAGAAGAATTTTCCCCATCTTTTTTAACCTGAGGAAGCCTTAAACCAATTGTCAGCTGGTTTGCACTTGCTGTGCTAACAGTACCCAAAGGGGTCCAGGAGAGGTGCAGAGGGCCTGGAATGACAGGACAAGGGGGAATGGGTGTAAACGGACAAAGGGCAGGGTTAGATGGGATTTTGGGAAGAAATTCTTCTCTGTGAGGGTGGGGAGGCCCTGGCACAGGGTGCCCAGAGCTGCTGTAGCTGCCCCTGGATCCCTGGAAGTGTCCAAGGCCAGGTTGGATGGGGTTTGGAGCACCCTGGGATAGTGGGAGGTGTCCCTGCCCATGGCAGGGGGTGGAACTGGATGGGCTTTAAGGTCCCTTCGTACCCAAACCATTCTGGAATTCTGTTATCCCCTGCATCCCCACTGAAACCTGTCTTATCAAGGGTTTTCCACCTCAGCGACCACACATCTCATCTTCCACCACTTACAGAAAACAGCTTTACAGTATGCAGGGTGACAGAGCCAAACTAAACACCCAACAGTTATTAATTAATTGGTAATTGAGTCATTTACTGAAGCTCTTCAATTCAGGACAGCATGCTCTGATCAAACTGAAGGAACCATCAGTGAACTGAACTGAAAAGCCTTGACAATGGTTATACAGGATTTATTAAATCCATCCCCTTCCCATCTATGTGCCACCAAAAGCCAAAAATTCAATCAGCAGCCTAGCTGGAAAACCCAAATGCTAGAAGAAAAAAGCAGCAAAATAGAAATAATGCAGAAATAAAGTGGATATATTTATAGGAAAAGCAGTCAAGGGGAGAACCTGAGCTGTTGGAAGAAGGAATACAGCCCAAGCCTGTTCAGGTGCCATCAGTGCTCCCTGATGTGCAAGCTCCCTGTTCAGCACCTGCACAACCTCCTGGAATTGCTTAGAACAAATACTGGACAGAAACCAAAATCAGTGCATTGTGCTCCTTTTTTTCAGGAGAGAAAAACAGTCAGTCAGTGGAAGTTAAAGAGCAAAGGGGAATAAAAATCAAAACTCAAATCAGGGGCTGGATCTCCTCCACACAATCCTGGAAGAGCTGGTCCACACCAGCACCACCTGAATTGTGAATATCGTGGGCTTTACCCTGCATCTTGCATTCCAGCTTTCAGAAATTGATTAAAAATGCCAGTTAATGATGAGTGCAAAAAACTCCACTGCAGTTCATAGGTCATATTTGCCCTGCTTTACATTTGTGTGATTAAGGGAGGTTAATTAATGAGCATCTCCAATAATCATATTTGAACTGATCCTGCTAGTAATTACAGAATCAGTCATTACAGAGTTGTTAGTAATTACATGGCATTACAGAAAGCCATAAAGAAAACAGTGGGAATACATCTCTACTATCTGTGTCCTAGAAGCAGCAAGCTTTTGAGCCCAGTGGATGATAAATACTCCTCAAAGCTGCAGTTTAGTGTCTACACTCATCCTTTTTCAGGACAAAGTTCCTAAATTTACCCTTTAAGCACAGCAAGGTCACCAATGATATCTGTGGGCTCATTAAAAATGGATGTCATGCTCAATATCCCAAAGATGTGTTTAGAATAAAAATACCTGTCTCCTCTTCTTCCCAGGTTACTGTTCCTGTGGAGTATCTTGCCCAAACAGGAGCCTGGAAGATTAATTCGTATTTAAATTGACAAAAACTCAAATAAAGACTATTAGCAAGAAAGGGACAGAGGGCTTACACAAAGGATTTGTGACTGGTTAACGTATAGTACCAAAAATTAAAGCTGACCATTTATTTTATAAATAGCAGTGAAGGAAAAGGGACACTTTTGACCACCAACACCCTAAGAGCCGAAGAGAAATATGAGCATGAAAACATTTAGTTGCTCTTTTAGGCTGAATAGGGAAAAAACAGAGCAGGACACGACTATAAGCAAGAAATGAACAGAGGGCTTACACAAAGGATTTGTGACTGGCTAACACATAGTACCAAAAATTAAAGCTGATCATTTATTTTGATAAATAACAACAAAGGAAAAGAGACACTTTTGACCAAGAACCAAAGAGCAATATGAGCATGAAAACATTTTAGGCTGAACAGTGAGAAAACCGAGCAGGAAGAGCAAACATCGCTACTTTTAAAGCGGCTAGAGACTGAGTAAAACCCGTACTTAACGGTTTGGAGACGGGCCCCGGGGGTCGGAGCGGGCTGTGGGGCACAGCCCAGACCCGGCTGTGCGGGGCCAGCCCAGGATTGTCCCCTCAGCCCCGTCCCCGCCAGCGCCTCCGGGCGCTCCCATCGCAACTCAGAGAAGCACCGCTACCAGCCCACCGCCAGGCGAGACCCCCACGCCGGGACCCCTTACGGAGCACATTGCCGGGGAGTCACGGTCCCCCTGACCCCTCGAAGCCCCTCCAGGCTCCCAAACCCCGCCGCGGGACCTCCGCTCCCCCCGGGCCCGCCATTACCTGCCCCGGCCCCGCGCGCCGCGCAGCCCCCTCCGCGCGCCGCCCCGCCTCGCTTTCAAATCTCACCCGCCAACGCTCATTGGCCAGCCCGGACCCTCGGCTCCCATTGGCCTCACTGCGGGCGCTGATTGGCAGCGCCGGAGAGCCACAGCGGGCTGCTTATTGGTCGCCCGATTGCCACTCTTAATTTCCATTGGCTGTTTGGGGAAATTCCCCGCCCACTCTTGCCGTTCATTGGCTGGCGGAGTGAGGGAGGTGAAGCCGCTGAGGGCGCGGGGGCGCTAAGATGGCGGCGGGGGTCGCCTGGGTCCGAGGGGCACCTGGCACCGGTGTGGGCTTGCAAAGCCCTCACTGCCACCGGGACGCAGGACAGTGATGAGCCCTCCCACCACGCGCAGAATCCCAGAACGGACAAGGCTGGAAGGGACGGCAGTGGCTCATCTGGTCCAATCTCCCTGCTGCAGCAGGGACGTCCCCCAGCACAGGATTGTGTCCAGACAGCCCTGGAATATCCCCAGTGAAGGAGGCTCCACACCCTCTCTGGTGTCTGTCCAGGGCTCGGTCACTGCACAGGGAAGTTCTTCCTCATGTTCAGGTGCAACCTGTGGCCATCAGTTCCTGCTCGTTCCTCTGGTGCCATTGCTGGGCCCCTGGAGCAGAGCCTGGACTATCTCTGAGCCCTCCCTGCAGACAGGGACAGACAGGGATCATGTCCCCTCTGGAGGGGTCCAGCCCCTGCTCCTTCAGCCTTTCCTGGGCAGGGAGATGCCCCAGTCCCGCTGTCATCCTCCCCTGCATCCTCTGCAGGAGCTCCACGTCTCTCCTGGATCGAGGAGCCCACAAGGTCTGTGTCCACACCTGAATACCCGCATTGGGTACAATATCCGCATTGTGCCTCCTCCTGAGGAGCCGAAGGCAGGTCTTCACAGGTCTGAAAGGGCCACAAACACATTATTAAAGTGGTTTTTATTAACAACCCTTTATTCCCTGCCATACCCGCATCTCGCCAACCCCGCCGTTTGCGGGGTTGCGTTTAACACAGTTCTCAGCTACTGGAGAGTTCTGTGTTTGTTTATAACCTGGGAAATTCAAATGCTGACGTGGGAACCATCCGCTTGGTGGCACTGCAAAAATGAGGACGACGCTTGGAGGAAAAAAAAAAAAAAAAGAAGTATTTGGAAACGGGAAACTGCTGAGTAGCAGGACCCGTGTTCAGCAGCAGACAGCCGTGCCCTTCCAGCAGCCTGACAATGCGGGATCCCCTCTGGTGTTACACAAATATATCAGTAATTTTGTATATAAAGGCGGTTTTAAGACAGCAATAAGTGGATTAAGCACCACAGTAAGAGCACAGAGCTGTTCCCCACGGCAACGATCAGAGTGAGTGGCTCTGGACATCCCAGACTGGAGCAGTTGGGGAAAAGTCACCCCATTTCTGCACAGACTGACAAAGGTCACAGCAAAGGTCATAAATATTGACCATCCAGCCTAATCCTTCAGTCATTTATTTGGTAGAGATAATAAAAGACCAGCATGGAGGTTATTGAGTGCTGCCAAAGTGATGGTTTGAAAAAGATCCAATTAAACAGAACCACAGGAGCTCAGATCTGTGGAGTGTAGAGTCCAATGCAATGCAGTCCTTGGGGTTTGCTGGTTTTTCTTACTCCACTTTTTCTCCTGTGGAATTTGAGGACATCAGCAATTCTACCTTCTATCAGGATGTAGTCCAGTGATGTGAGCCATGATGAAACACAAGTTTTAGGGAGAAAGTGAGTTTAGCAGTGTCATCATTTCAACCAAAAACTGGGAGGTTATTTTCTTACTGCATACCTGAATATGCTGAAACAAGACTTGTTTGCTCTTTGGAGCATCTGGACTGGCACCTTTGCTCATTTCCACTCTTGTGGGTGTCCATACAGAATTTGGGAAGCTTTGCTACGGCCTGGGCTTAATCTCAGGAGCTCAAGTAACAACAGGAGTGATAACACAGCCGTGGGCCCTTGAGGAACCTGAGTACCTGCCCTGGGTTTGCTGCACCTCTGCAGGTGTTACCTGAGCCAGGTAGGTTACAGCCAGAATGGGTTTCCTGTGCTGCACAGACACCTTCCACTGACTGTATTTAGGTCACCACAAGGGCCTCAGTGTGTTTGAATAATGCCAAGATTTTAAAGTGTTGCAATATCACTTAAGATAAAACACTCAAATTAGGTGTTTTCCAGCCAAATTCCTGATTGCTACTGATTTTATTGTGCTAAGAGAAATAAACATGTTACCATTTCATAGAAATAAACAAGGGATGTGAATTTCTAAACTCATTATCCTGTGCACATATTAGCCATGCCTGAAAGGTTAAACTCCTTGTTCTCATACAGACATGATGATTTTATTATAATATCCCATTTTACCCATTGAGCTTTGAGAACCAATTTGAATTTCTTTATTTCTTGGCAATATAACTGTCATTATCCCATACATTTTGTACTGAGGAGATCATTATGTGGCAATCTGCTAACTTGCTCTTTCTGCTCTTCATTCCTTCACATGGAATATTGTTCTTTGTGAAGGTGATTCTCCCCACCCTTGCACAAGTCAAGTGCAATATGGAGTGCGTAGGGAAATTTATCCTCAAATTTAGCCCTGAAATAATTACATTTTCTGATCATGTTTTTGGTGGGAGTACAGGTAAATGGAGTTACAAAGCTGTACCCCACAGCCACTTGCCTGCAGTCAAAGAAAATCCTCTGTAGGCAAAATAAGACACTGCAGAGGGCACAGGTTGCCAAATTCAATTGATAACCTCTCAATCAGGTATTGAACAGCAAATTGATTGTGATGCATTGCACTTCTGCTCAGGCTTTTCACCTGAAGTGGTTGCTAGTTTAAAAACCAGAACAAATTCTAGGAGCAGAAAATAGAATGAAATTCCTGTCTTTGAGCAACTAGGGAACACAGTTAAGCCTCTTGCTCTGTTCTGTGTGGTTTATTTTGCTCTGCAGCCCATTTTTACCAGGAATGGGAAGAAGCCACCCCCCAGTGCCTCAGCCTGTCACCTGGGAGGAGAGCATGGTCCAAGCAGGTGGAGAGAGATGTTTGGACTCTCACCTGGATGAGCCTGGAGAGTGTCTTCCCTTTCCTGAGTATTTCTCCACCACCCAGATCAGCACATAGAACAAATAACATCAAATGCAACCTTTACACCCACGGTGTTAAACAGAAATTGTTATTGCTCCAATCCTTCAAAGAGCTCTGGCAGACTCCTAAACCCCAACCTGTGGGCCTGGGATGCTGAGCTGATGGAAACACCTACACTGGCTGTGCAAAGTGATCTCATACAGCCCTCATTTGATGTTTCCTCTCCCTGGTTTCTGCTCCCAGGTGGGAGTTTCCACTTGCCCTTGGGAAGTGTCTCTCTCTGGACTATAAATAGAAGGACAAGGTACCTGACTCTGGAGATTCTATTGCACTCTGGCAGCTGATACCCAAAAGCTGGATGTTGCAGCACATTTATAAGCTCCCAGCTTTCACAAAAATGCAAACTAGCAATGTCAGCATGCAAAGTGCACTTGGGAACACAGCCTGAGTGGTTTTATCTCAGCATATCTGTACATCCTCTGTTGTTTACACCAAATGTTCCCTGCTGCTACAGATTTCACTCACAAACCTGCTCCAGCACTGCAGGTGAAAGCATCCTCAGCTGGCTTCTTTCTTCAAAGCCCAAGGCCACATTCTTAAGGATATCACACTTCTTTCCAAACAGACTCAACCCTTCTTCATTTTCTTCCAGAGGCAAAAAGGAGAGTGGGAATTAACCCCAGAAGAAATGCTGCATTCAACCATAAGCTGAGTTGAGACCAAACTTTTTCTTTTCTTTTCTTTTCTTTTCTTTTCTTTTCTTTTCTTTTCTTTTCTTTTCTTTTCTTTTCTTTTCTTTTCTTTTCTTTTCTTTTCTTCTTTCTAGAGACTTTGAGTGGGTTGCTTTGGGGAAATTGTGTTTTTTATCCCCTTGAGCAAAAGCAGATGAAGAAACCACTTAGTGGGGTGGGATTAGATGTAGTCTCAGCAGCAGAAAGTAGGTTTCTGAGTAAGGCCAAGACCATTACATTTTCCTCTGAAAAAAGCATCCTTTTCCTTACTTGCACAATAATTACAGTTAGGTTTGTTTATTTTTTTTTTAATTTTGGCTGAAAACCTCTATCTTTTTTTAGCATGTGCCTCCATTGTGTCTCCATTGCTCAGGGGTAGAACACCTCCTGTGGAAGCTGGATGGAACTGCTGGAGTTGTGTTTCATGGTTAAAAATAATACAGCCAGTAAAGGACAGTTTCTTCTCTAGGTTTAGGGAGTACAACACAAGCTGTGAGGAATATGACTGCTAATCAAGATGGAAACAATAGAAGAGCTGTAAGGACTTGGTTAATCCTCTTTGCTCTGACAGAGTTAAACTTCTCCAGGTCTCTGATAAGATAGGGCTGGTTTACTTTATCTATTGTTTTTTTTTTAATGTTCAAGGCTACTGAAATGCAGAAGGGCCAGATGGCCATTTAAGCCAAACAATGTGCAAAATCTTTCTTATATTATCGCTGACTGCCCCGAGGGGGTGGGAGGAGAAAGGTTGTTTAATCATTAGAAGTCACTTAGCAGCAAATGGCAGTTCACTCTCTTTATCAATTTAAAAAAGATTGGGGCCATATCTTTGTGAGGCCTTTTTCTAATATGACAGGGCACATATTTCATTCCCCTCTAAGTCATCTGGGGATATCTTGCATCTCACTGCATGTCACCAAACTGTGGGGCCATGCTAGTAAATGGGGTTTTTTTTTCATATGCATTTGATCCTATACCAAAATACAGAATTTTCCCCTGGAACACAGGAAACTACTGTGTCAGCAGCAGCTAAATCCCGTTGTTGTTCTGTGGTTTGTTACAGTTCAGAGGAGAAAGTACTGGAGGGTTGAGTACAGTAGGGTCTGTTTTCTGTCCTGTCCTCCTCTAATATATTTGACCTTCAGCAACTCATCTTACCTCTATCTTCCCTCCCACCCTCGATTTTTATGTCATGGCCATAGTCAACAGGGGCTCCAAAGACTTTGGGAGGTTCATCTCAGCCATCTGAGACACCATGTAGATGTGATCCTGGGCCTTGGCTAATTAGCTCTGCCCCTCATCAGGACTGTCATGGCACAGCACAGTGCTGACTCACTTAGGCTGCTTTTTAGCAGTACTGACACACTTACACTGCTTTTTATCTTGAGAACAGTCTCAAGGTTCTCCTCTCAGTAGTGTAACCAGACAGTAAGTAATGCTGCCCTCCAGCAGGTCAGGGAATCATGGAGTCAGAGAATATCCTGAGTGGAAAATCACCCACAAGGTCCATTCAGTCCAGCTCCTGGCCCTGCACAGACACCCCAACAATCCCACCCTGTGCCTGAGAGCGTGTTCCAAACACTCCTGGAGTTCTGGCAGCCTTGGAGCTGTGACCAGTCCCTGGGGAGCCTGTTCAGTGTCCCACCACCCTCTGGGGAAGAACCTTTTCCTGATATCCAAACAAAACGTCCTCTGAACAGCTTCCTGCTGTTCCCTGGGGTGGAAAGAAACCAGGCCTTTTCAGTTTGCTGCCTGCTTCCATCATCTAACTGGAAATGATTTGCCTAAATCTTTTAAGGAGAGGGGAAGCTCCTTCTTGTAGAAACCCTTTTAGGTTCAAACTACCATCTGATGGCACCACTTAATTCCCCTTTTCCCAATGCCTTTTCTTCATGTTTCTCTCTTGTTGTCAATAACATTGGTTTCAGAGGATTTCTCCAGTGCCCTTCTCTTTCTCTCTGCAGGCTGAGACTTCTTGAGCACTGCAGAGAGAAGATGGCTGGGGTGACACTTGCATGACCAACCACTGCTGTGGATACATCTACAGCAGGAACAGCAGCTCTTGTTTGCCTCTGCCAAGAACAGATGACAGCAAAGGGTATTTAGTGATTGTGCTGGGGAGGAAACGTTGGCAAAACAAGCTGGCAAGGCTGGCACCACGCTGGTGGGGTTCCAGTAGGGAGGGACACTCCCAGTGACCTCCCTGCAGCTCTTCTGGGATGGACTGCCCAGGGAGATGGTGGAGTCACCATCCCTGGAGGTGTTTGAGGGAAAATTAGACGTGGCACTCAGTGCCATGATCTGGTTGACAGGGTGGTGTTCCATCATGGGTTGGACTCTGTGATCTCAGAGGTAATTTCCAACCTAATTGACTCTGTGGTACTTCTGGCCCTGCAGTCTGGAGTTCAGTAGGTTTCAAAGCCAGGAGGTTTATCTAACGACTTTTTGGCCTCCTGTACAGGACTTTACAGATTTTTAGCCCAGACTAAATTCACTGATAAGGTGTTCCCGCAGCGGGCTGGGAACTGGCACCCCCGTGGCTTCCAGTGCCACGTTGGTCGCTAAACCTCGTCAGTGAGCTACAAGGCACACCGGGGAGAGCGGGCAACCACAGGGTCGCCAGCGCCGGGGGCTGCCTTGGAACTCTCTGGCCTCGAACAGGCACTTGCAAGGAGCGAGGAGCCCGGGAAGCGCCCCGAGCCGAGCCCCCGGTGCCTGGCGCGGCGNCTGCGGGGCCGCCGAGGGGCCGCTGCCGCCCGCAGGACGGGGCCGCGCCGAGGGCACCGCGCTCTGCTTGGCTTTATTTTACCCTCTCGCTGTATTCTGTCCGCGGTGCTCCCCCCGCTCCCGGCCTCCCCGGGGGTTTTGTGGTGCTCCTTCCCCGGCGCCGCTGGCAGCGCTGCCGCCGCTCTCCCGGCCCGGCGGGTCGGGCAGCGGGAGCCCGGGAGCGGTGCCGTGTCCCCCGCAGCGCCCGCTCACCGTGCGGGGCGCGGAGCATCCCCGCTCCCCTGCGGTTGCGTAACGCGCCCGTCCCACGCGTGGCCGGGGGACGGAGCCCCCCTGTTTTCTGCGGGTCAGTATTTTCGTGGATCTTCTTTTAAAAGCAGCCCCCCTCCCAAACCGCGTGTTTTCCCCCCAAATTTTGATCTCCTGAGTTGCGGTCACTTCCTGGTCGTGTTTTTTCTGCAATGCTTCCCCCGTGGTTCATACATCGATCAGCCCTTCAGAAGGGAGGGGTTGTGAACTCGCTAAACATAAACAGTGATCCGAAAAGAGCTTTAATGGTTATTAGATATTGTGATAATTCTTGAATGACGCCTTCACGTGGGGATGGCGTAAGAACCTAAGGAAAGGTTAAAAGTACAATTACAGTGGAAGTGATTTCTTCTCGGAATTACTTCCTCCAAGGCCTTACTCTAAACAATAAACATAGCTTTTAATTTCTTCAGTAAACCGAGATTATTGACTTGTGCCATGCGGCTCCCAGTTGGAAAAATCTGCTTGGATCAGCCGGACAAGTGGGTCTAAGGCTCGTCCTGCGAGGTGCTTTCGTACAACGCCCAGCAGCCGCGTGTGTCTCTGCTCTGTTTTTAAATAACCGGCTTGGATGGGGCTGTAAAGCCCATCCCCAGCAGCCCGGAGCGTGTTGCGGGCTGCAAAACCCGCCTGCGAGGCCGTGTAAGTAGTCCAGGGCTGGCCCTGCCCTGCTGGGCGCTGTCCTGGCCGTGCCACAGCGCTCGGCATCCAGTTTTGGTGGCTGGAGATATCCAGGGGAGCTGTGGAACAGGCGAACGTGCGGCGCAGGCTCCAGCCGAGAGTCTTAATGAGTGTTTGCGTAGTGCTTCGTGTTTTCTCGGATGAAAGGTTTTACATAATTGGCCATTATAATTGTCTGTCACCCCTAGAGAAGAGCCAAAAAAACCCCCTAAAAAACAAGCGTGGAGGGAGGTAGTTGTCTTAAAAGTCCAAAGTCTAAACGCCTGTAGGTTGTAAATGCTGTTACTTCTGGGTGTGGAGACAGCAAAATGACTGAGTTAAAAAAAAAAAAAATTAATCTAATTCTGTCCTCCTTTTGAGCCATTTGATCAGCTTCGTTGGGACAGATGACATCCTGCTTGCGTTTGGGCTGCTTGTTCTACGGTGCCCAGAAGAATTTCTAATGTGACTCTGGTTCTACCGGTGTTAATGTTTTTGTTTTTTTTTTTTTTTTCTCTTGAAATCTTAACTGGAAGCCTTTTACAGTGTTTTGATTCCTTTTTAATAAATGGCTAATCCCTTGCTGCAGGGGATGGGAGTGTTTCGAACGCAGCATTTTTGGGTCCTGAGGGGAGGGGGAAGGGAGCGCCTTGTGTTGCTTTCCAGCAGCCACCCTCCTTCCCCCAGCCTGAGTGAAAGGGCCTTATTGACTGATTTTGAAGGTAACCTGCCCAATTCTCCTCTTACATGCTAAAACCCATAAATTTGCTGTAGCACAGAGCCTTTGAGGGGAAGAAATGGAATGTCAAGAAGCCTGGGCTTCATCACGAGCAGCCTGGTAACAAAGGCTCTGTCTGTTAATTGCATCGTGCTTATCAAAATCTCCCCTCCTAATGACAGAGTAACAATTTAATAGGTGTGAAAAGTTGTGGGGTTTGGTTTAATACCACTGTTTTAAAATCATCCTGCATGCTCAGTATGAGTAAGTTGTCGCTTTCATATTTAATTGGAGAGCGACCAGAGGCTGAGGAGAAAGCTGGGGATGTTTCACTTGCACTAAATGCTCTTTAAAATCTTTTCCCCATTTGGAGAAGGATTGTGAAGAATTGTGAGTGGCTTGTTAAGTGCTAAGCTGCAGCTGAGTGACTTAGAGGTTATAAAACATCTTTCTGTGTCTCTTAAATTTGGAAGCTCATCTTGAAGCTTGTGCTATGGGTGGTTATCACAGGCTGGTCTGCAGCTCCAGGAAGGACTGTGGTTTTGGGGTGTGGAGCTGCCTGGTTAGGTTTGGGTGATGTGAAGGTGAGTGCTGTGTGGTGGAAGCACCACGCTGCCTGGGTAATAACACTCCCTGAGGTTCCAGGTGTCAACACCTTCGTCACGATGTGTTATTTTCACTTCTCGGTGCCCTGTAGCATAACTCAAGCAGCATTTTGGTATAATCCTCACACAAACAGAGGTTGTTGTATTCCCAGCAGATAGGGCATATTTCAATATTCCTGTTGCAGGTTTGATACCAGGGTTCAGAGAAGAGAGCAGCTTTTCTTGGAACTGATGGTTGAGCCTATAAGGAAAACACAGGACTGATTCTAAACCTATCATGAAAGAGAACATAGCCTGGGAAGCATCTCTCTTGCCCTTGTTTGCTGGGATTTTTTTGTCTCTTGTGGATTATTTGGTTACTGGATTTATCACTGGGTGTTCCAATCCATAGATTTGAACTTTTGAAGGAAATACTGGTTTAGTGAAAGTTGTGGGTTAGAGATCCTCTTCTGTAAGCTCTGCAGGAAGGAGGGCACAGGAATGCTGCTTTGGTATGTGTGGCTGCTCCATTTTTATTTGTACCATATTTTACTGGCTTGTTTTCTAAGCTATTTTGATTCTATTAACTTATTAAACTTAGAGTCTATTAAAGTCAGTGTGACAGTCTTTCTTTAATGTAGGAGTGTTGTCCTTTTTTTTCAAATGTCCTTTTTTCACCCCTAAAATATGAAATGGACTAATTGTCCACAGTTCAGATTCTGCCTGTAATTGTGGGATTTGTGTTTGGAATTCATATTGTCATTGTGGATTTAGTGTTTATTCCCCAAATAACTTTTTTTTGGTCTTTGTTGTGGAAGGGGAATATCTGCTGTATCACTTGCTAATCCTGCTGTTGCAATTTTATGCCTAGAGCATAACTGGAGCTGTATTTACCACTGTAGGCATGGTGGTTGGTTTATTTGACTATTTTGGGTGTCAAACACAGAGAAATTACAGCAGGACTGTCTGGTGTAGGTACAGGATGAGCATCAGTGGTACCATGACCTGGCTGTCCAAATTTGGGTGTCTGCAGCGTCATTGCAATGGGTGTCAGGGAGAGATGGATTAAATATAGCTCAGGTGTGTCCCAACATGTTGCAGCTGCTCCTCCTGTTGCAGTACAGGGCTAATAGGAATGTTTACATAGATCACCTTCCTACACATCCCAGGTTCAACCACCTCTTTAGTAGCAAGTTGCTGCTGGGCAGCCACATGACTGCTTCAAGCTGTTTGGAAAGTAGAAATAAACTACAGAGGGACGCATAAATGGCTGTTAGTAAAGTGTCAGCTTTTAAAAAAAAGTTAGAAATGGCTGACTGGTATCTTGGGGAGCAGAAAATAGTGCTGGTTCTTTTTTTTTTTTCCCTGTGTGATTAAAAAATAATCCTGCTTTAGAAGCTGCTCTGTCTGCAGTTCACAGCAAAGTGATGGCATTTGGGTAGCAGGGAGGCAGAATTCCTGCCAGTTAAAATCTTGCTGTCCTAATGTGCCATTCCATGCAGTGCTTGGAAGCTGATATACAGTGTTCTTCTGCCTTGCAGCAAAACAACTAGTGATTAAAAATTCAGCAGATGCTGTGGTTCACTTAACTACTTGTTCTTGCATCATTCAGGTCATATCACACAATTAATGTTGCTAATGTTCGATCTAGCTTTTTTTTTTTTCTCTAAGAATGGAAATTATCTGAACTACCATGGGATTTACAGAACTGTTTTGGCAGGAATTGGGCTATGCAAAGTAAGTTGTTCAGGACTGTTTTTGCTCTTCCCCTAACTTGGAGAATCTTCTTTTGATTTCAGAAATAGATTTGTTCGTGCCAGACAGGGCTGTAATTTCTGCAACTTTTCTGACTTTAAAAATCAAAGTGTTTTCTTTTGATTGCTTTGAGATAAAGGAGACTCCCTAGATGAGAAGGAAGAGGGGGAGAGCACGATAGGTGTAAGTGCTTGCTTTCTTACTTAAACTCAGTGTTTCATTTGGCCACAAAAGTATTTTTGTAAGAGAATTCTCATTTTGTTGTGGGCAGGGTTTCTGCTGCTTTCAGTACATCCACTTTTAACTTGCACAATTTTGGTTAATAGTATTCAATCCAGGGTGTCACTTGCTTGACTTTGAAATTAGCATTAAACTTCACCTTCCCCTCCCTATGTTCCTTTAATTATGTAAGTTTTGGGTTCTTTTTGTAACACACACAGATTCTAGAAATCTTTTCTGGGCTGCCTGAAAGTAATATTCATGTAGGAAGAGACTTGTAGGGTTTTTTTTTACTTCTTTTACCAGTTTTCTGCTTGGAAGGTGTTGTTTAGGAAGAAGCTTATCCACTTTCTTTGTGATCAATGCAGTAACTTGGTGCAGAGAGGGCAACCAAAACCTTCTCAAGACTCTCCTGCTGCTGCTGGGTGGTGCCCCCTAAACTGGATGGATGTGTTGATATGAGCCTTCATGGCTTGTGCTGTTCTAAGAAAGATAAAATGCAGCCTAAAATTAAAATTGCTGGGTCTTTCAGCGTCTTTGAGAGGAACTTGCTGTGGTGGGGCAGCCCTGGGCTCCAGAGCTGGAGAAATTAAACTGAGAATATGGAACACAGGTGGAGTGTTTTGGTCAAGGGCACACACAAGGTTCAGCCCTTTCAGGGCTGAGGGGAAGGTTGTGTCTTTTGAAGTGTGAAGCAAGGGGCAAATCCATCATAGGAATGGAAAAGGTGAATTTGTATCACACAGTATGTGATGGGTATGCCTGTGAACCAGGTTTTGGAGAAGGAAGGGGCAAACCCAGGAGCCTTTGCTGACACATGTTGTTTGGACTTGCAGTTTGGGTGACTTTTTATGCTCTGTCAATTAGCACATCAAGAGGATGTATTTTCAGTCAAGGAAGATATTTTTCTTTGGAAAAACCTGTTTGGACTATTAACTCTAAATGTACTTTGAGAGAACTCATCTCAACCAAGTTGTCAGCAATCAGTTTGAAAATTGAAGTCTTAAATATGTAAACCTTCCCCCAACCTCTTCAGTGTCCTGCTCAGAATGATGGAAAAGGAGGATTCGGGCTGGCTTTTGCATACTCCTGCTTCCATGAATGCATATATCCAATGTGCTGTACTTCCAGAATTGATATTCAGGATAATATGTTTAATCTTCAATTGCAAAAAAATAGCTTCACACATAGCTAATTCCATCTGGTGGAGAAATAAGAGCGAGGCTAACTTCATCACTTATTTGGGACCTGCTTTTTGCTGTACTAATTACTATGTATGAACTTTGGAAATTTGCATAATTTTTTGGCAAACCTAAGCGGCAGCCATTTAATTTAGAATTTTTATTAACTTTAAACATCCCTAGCAACTCCTAAGCTACTTCTGGTTCATTTTGTGGTTTTGGTGTTTTACAGGGTTTGATTTTGAAAGCTTCAGTAGCTTCTTTTGTCTTTTCCTTGCAATGACTTTATATAAGCAACAGCAGCTTGCTGCCATTTCCGGTAACTTTCAACCTGCAATGTGACACAAAATTCCTTCTGTCATTCAGATCAAAAAAGTGTTGAAGTTAAGTTCTTGTAAAAAAAAAAATTCTAAAAAAGTAAAATTAGAAGGTAGGTTTTGGTTGCTCTTTTGCAGTGTGAGAAGAGCACTTGAAATATTTTAAGAGTATATGCATTTCCAAAAGTAACCTTGGGGAAACTGGGGCATGTCAAGTCTGGTCCTAATTCTGGTAAAAGCTGGTCTTATGATGTGAATTTTTAAGCTCCAAAGAGTTTGGATGTAAATTCATCATTGCAGATAGCTATTAAATGTTCTTTCTTACTCAAAGGCTGTATTTTGACACATTTTCAGCTTCCCCAGTTGTCTAGCCATGCCTTTTCCACTTGGTTTGCTTTTGTTTTTGTGACCTCCACCCTTCACTGATTTTGCTGGTTGGCAGTCAGTGGAGGTGGATAATCTGTAAAATATTGAAGCAGTTGGAATTTTATAGCAAAAAATACTGTCTGCTTTATTGGAATGCTGTCATTTGGAGTCAGCTGTTACATGCTGATTTTCTTTTGGAGGCAATAGACTGGATTAATTTTAAAATTTGAATTATTTGTACCCACTCTCTGTCTCAGTACCATCAGAAACTTCCTATGTTGCTCTGCAGTTGCACTCCTGAGTCTTTGTCCCTCTTTTCTCATCCCTTTTGCTCCATTGACCACTTAAAAATGCAGTTTCTTCCTCGGGATGAACGGGGTTATATTGCCAGACTCTTTAATTCCTCTCTAACTGGCAGAAAGCCAAGCATAAAATCTTCTTCATAAGTCACCCTAGAGGTTTCTTTGTATGTGCTATTATTTTCTTTGCGTGCTAACATCACTGAAAATACTTTTTCATTTTTTTCCCTCCCCCCAAGTCTAGACCAGGCATAATTATGTTCGTGTGTATGTGTAGGCTTGAATGTTGCCACGCTGCAACACCCAATTTGAAGTCCTTGGGCAGTTTAAGACCAAAATTTCTTGTAGCATCAAAGGCAGCACTATCCCCTCTGCATCTAGGGAGGTGAAGTAATTTTCTGGTGTATCTGAACTTCAAAGACAGGCTCATGGTTTGTGCCTGTGGTCTGGCTTTCTGAGATGTGTCATACTGCAGGGTATATTTTAAAAAGGAGTTTGGACCCTGGGTTCCAGCAGGACTTGTGCATCAGTGATAGTGGCTAGTGTTGGATTGTGGATTAATTATGTTCATGTGCTTCCAGAGCACCCCAGTTCTCTTTTCATTTATGAAATTATTCATTGAGGTCTTTGTTCTGAGCTTCACCTTTATTGCAAAGTCTAAAAATCCTTCCCATTGTGAAGCCTTTGCTCTTGTGTTGGGCCTCTTAAAGTTTTTATGTCTTCAGAGCTTCTGTGCTTCTTCCCACCCTGACTGCTGAGGTTGAGACAAGCTCCCTGTAAATGTACATGCAGAACTGCTCCTTTTTCTCCTGCTGAAAGGAGGCTCTTGCTTTGCCATGATGTCTACTGTGATATTTTTCTGTTCCCTTCCTGACCTCCTGCACGTGTCCTGGTGCTGGGGAGAGGAGGATCCACTGCTGAGCAATGAGGGCCTGCAAGGCAGGGTACCTTGAGACACGTGTCAGCCACTTGGGAAGGGAATTCTAGAAGAAACCTCACCCTTAAAGAAATCTTGTTGCCTGAAAATGGGTTTATACACCTCAATTTGACCATCAGGGCACCAGAGCTTGCAGGCAGGTGTGGGACAGACTGTTAGTTCCTTGCATTTTTTCACTTAATTTCCTCTCTAAAGAAGGATAATGCTCTAGCATTAGGTTTGTTTGTTTTTGTTTTTTTTCCTAGATGAGATGACTTTATCTTAATAAACAGATGAATGAAGTGATGCAGAGTGCTTGTTTTTGGGGCTGAAATCTCTGTGAATCTGCTGCTCCTTCTGAAACTGGGGCTGTGGGAGGATTACTGATAGCAATGAATCCATCTTCCATGGCGCTAAGAAAAAAAAAAAAGTCCCTGTATTTCTCTTAAAGTGCTTATGGATTTTTTTAGATGCAGTAGGACTGCAGATGTAGTCATATTAAAATATGAAACATCTCACTTCGAATTGGTCTCTCAGCAGAAGGAGTTGGAGACGTGACTTTGGTAGAAGTTACTGGGAATTCTCTTCAATGCAGCTTTGCAGCCTGAGCTGTGGATGGGAGCCCAGAGCAGTCTGAGTCATGTTTCCTCCATGGAGAGGACATGGGATGCCACCAGCAGTGGACTAAACCAGTTTTCCTAATGATTGCTTTGTTCAGCTTTAGCTACTTATGGGGTTGTTAAGATGGTGTCAGCTGATGTGTCAGCTGGAGGCCATGGGGTAAATTGTAGGATAAGGAGCAGTAGTTTACATACCTTAGTAGCAAATGTCTCTGCGGCATTCTGCACGCTCTTCTTGCCTTAAAAGTGGTTTTTTTTTAGCCCTTTTTCCTCGTTTGGATGAGTAGATGTATGGAGCAAGGAAAGGGTAGTGTGTGGATTTTGTGAGGTTAACACAGCTTCATCCCTGACCTGACTGAATCCTACAAAGTGAAGGCACCAGTGCATCCTGCAGGGATGGCCCATTTTCTTTGGGAAAATGTTTTTAAGAAATTGGGAAGAACTTAGGCAAATGTCGAGGAATAAGTAAAAATTAAGTGAAATTTACTGCATCTCTAATGGACCTTTACAGAGCAAGTTTGTTGATGTTGCTTTAGTGGTGGTTTTAAGGTTATTTTAATTTTTTAATTTTTGTTTTATTTTAAGGATTTGGGGAATACCCCCTATCCCCTATCTCTCCCCTGTGCTCCTTGGGTCACAGATAGAGCGACTTTACTGGGACATATGTAAGGCAGAGGCTGCTGAGAGAAGCCTTGTCTTTAATTAGACCAACGGGTATCACTGGGGTGGACGGGAAGAGATGAGTGAGCTTTTGAGCCTGAATAAATGTCAGATTGTATTTTATCAGAATTACAGTTTGGAATCAGGGGTTCACTGAGTTTCCATTTGGCTGTGGGCTGTCTGGGGCCTTTTTGCATCTTCCATCTCTTAGCTGCAGTTATGGGAAAGTTGCACATACTACTTTACAGACAAAAAGCAGAGCTCTTTAGGGGAAGGAAGGGTAAATGACCCAGGTAAAATGAGCCAGGCTGGAGTCAGTAAAACTACCCAGAATGCCAGCAAGTGATACCTGTGTCCTGGGTTTAATCTATTCACTTCGCAGTGGTCATGCCCAGGAGGATTAATGAGAGATGCTTTAACCTAAAGCTACTTGGAACAGCAGTGCTTTTTTATTCTCCCCTCTCAAAAGTGGTTTTCTTTTACTAAAATAGCTAAATGCAGGCATGTTAAGCTTAATATATATGTGTGTGTGGGTACCTGAGAAAGCATCCCATTAGGTAACCCTGTAACTTTCTCCTGGGGAGATGCTGAGAATATCACCTTTGCTGCCAGTCAGGGCCAAGCCAGGCTTGTTAGCAGCTTGTAAGTGACAGCCCTACTTTGCTTTGTGGGTATTTTAAGTGATGAGGGTAGCTGAGCTCCAGGGAGAGGTGATAACGTCTGTGCTGGTTTTCTTCTCGATAGGGAGGTGGCAGAGGAGGAGGAGATAGGACTAATTGCATACCTTCCAATTCCAGTTACTTCATTACAGAATAATCATTGGAGCAGCCCTGCAATCTGCTCTGATAGCAGATAAGTGGCGTGGCTCGAAGCACTTCAATCTAAACAAAACTTAAGTGCTTTTTCCTTTTTCCCTGGAGTGAAACTGTAATTTCGTTATGTGAATGTTAGCCAGGACAAAGTTGTTTTTGCAGCTGTCATGATGATTCTCTGGGCTTTGTGTTAGAGGTATGTCCCCAGTGTATGTAGCAAAAATATCCTAAAATACTGCATTCCCATACCTGGAAGCTTCAGCTGAAAGCTCTCCAAATGTTTGCCAGGTGAAGATCTGTTTAGCTTTGACGTTAGATGTCTCAGAGGGTTTAGATATAAACCAGTGAAGGTTTGGATTATATTCCTTTCCATAGCAATACATGTTAATTAGCTTCTCTGTCTGCATTAGGCCCTGAAACAGTCAAGTGAAAGAGCCTGAGCACATCTCTGCTGCTTCAGAATACGAGTCCCTCTGGTGAGGGTGGTCACGTTGAAGCATTGCCTCATTTTGGTTCTCTGGAGTAGAAATGGTGTTAAATCAACCCATGTGATGCAAAAGAGAAGTATCAGGCAGAGCTTGGGAGAGAGATTTTGCCTTTCTTTGAAATGGGGTAAAAGTGAATTTGTACTCCAGGCTGAACCCTGGGAAATCATAAAATCCCAGAATGTTTAGGTTGGGAGGGACCTTCAAGCCCATCCCGTTCCAACACCCTCCTATGGGCAGGGACACCTTCCACTGTCCCAGTTTGCTCCAAGCCCTGTCCAACCTGGCCTGGAACACTTCCAGGGATCCAGGGGCAGCCACAGCTTCTCTGGGCACCTGTGCCAGGGCCTCATAAAATACCTGGAACTGCTGTTGATGATGATGACTTTAAGGTACCTATTTAAGGCCACAAGATCACCCCAGACAAGTGCCTGGACTTTGCACAGACTGGCCAAACCTTAAACTCTCTTCAGGCTCATTTTTTCTGGACTGCCACAGAACCATTAAATCTGATCCGTTCCTAAAAAGACAGCTGACTGTGCAATCTGAGCCACATAAAATTCTTTGTCTCTGCTTTGGACTTGAATGGAAAAGTAGTTTGTTTTGCCATTAAATTGACCTCAACTGTCGCTGCCCCAAAGGGGGTCTGTTCTTGCAGGCTCTGCTTGGCCAGGAGGCAGAGCGTGCTTGGCTCTCCCTGTGTTTTGCTGCTAACTCACTCCAGGACAACGGGAGGATGGTAATGCACTAAGGCAGGTATTTCTTAGCAGGTTAAATGTTTTGGGAAAGAAAATGTAAATACTTTGTAAAAGTTAATAGTTTTGTAAGTTTAGGCTTGGTTGTAACTTGGCTGATAGGGTTGATGGTGTACATCCAGCTGCAGCATTAAGCTCTGGGAATAAATAAGGTGAAGCTGTGGTGAATTTCAAAGGAACAAAGAGTGCAAGGCCCCCTTAATTGAATCTTATGTTTTTACGGTGGCTTTCAGAGGGAAAGGCCCAAACATGCTTTGCAAACCAACCTGTGCATTGTGTACTGTAGTTGATCCATGCTTTGATAGGAACGGTGTGACTTATTTAACGAGATGAACTGTATCACATTCTTTTTTAAAAGAGGTATTTAGTTATTTGTATTGGGGAAAAATACATTTTTGCTGATAGTCTGTAGCTGATCAGACTCCTGCATCCCTCTCTAGCCACTGATGTTGCAGGGCCAGGAGGCTGGCAGGTTGGATTGGGTATTGCCTAAATAAAAATGAGGTTCAAGCCTGGAGTGTTACCTGGCAGGGCTGCCTGACCCCCACCTGCTGGGTACTCACAGTGCTCTTTGCTCATGGTTTGTTTGGGGGAAGGTTTTAGGATGTGAGTCTCATGTGGGAGCACAGGTGCCACACTGCCTTTTTAAGAGTTTGGGTGCCTTGGCTTTGTAGGGAAAAGAAGCCAAAAAAGGGGCTGTGGTATCTTTTATGCTGGCCAAGCTGCTCCAAGGGTGATCCAGGTGGGAAGGGACTCACCTATGGACAGGAGGTTCAGCTGGGTAGTCAGAAAGCATCAGCAAAGCACAGCTCCTTCCTAAGGGTGAGCAAAATTCCTTCACCTGTAAACACCATCACATACACCCAGCCTTGGCTCTTCCCTGGCTTCTGTTTGCCTTTTAATGGCCATGGACTGCCTCAGTGTTTCCTTCTTGTCTTCCTGGTGTTTGGCTCAGGGGTTTGATGGCCCCTCTGATGTTGGAATCAGCACATGGGATCAGGTGGGTACTTGGTGAATGTCCATGGGATTACACTGGTGTGTTTATGGCCTGGGATGGCTGCACTGGGACTTCTCACATGCTTCCATATCCAGTACTTAGTCACCATCCATCTTCACTGCAGAAAATGAATGGAAGGCAAATTGTTACTGGAGACTTTTCTAGGGAAAAAGTTTTTAATGAGTACCTGAAGGGCCACAATCCTATGGATTGTGTGTGGTGTCATGTAGCTGTGAGCAGGTTTTCCTTATTGCAGAAGCTGGATTGATTCCTCGGGGCTGGATAGCATCTGATTTTTATATGAGGGAGGGGGAAAAGTTGTCTGACTTTAATCTGAATTTACTAGGTACTTAATAAGAAAGACCTCTGCCCTGAGTGACTTGCTCAGCCTATGTTGTGTTGCAGGAGCTCCATGGAGATGAAGCCTGCTGGCTTTATTTTGCTCTGAAATCCATTTGGCTCAAAATTCCAGAATCTCATCCTCCCTGGTGCTTCAGACTTGTGACTGGGTAACCTGCTGAGTGTTAAGGGTTGTGGCAAAGCCTGGGTGCTGTGGTGGCTGAGAGGTGACACCGGCACATGGAACTTGTCCTTCAGGTGACAGTCAGAGGCACATTTCTGAGAGCTGTCTGCTTCTGCCTGTCTCATCCCTTTATAATCTGCAATTTATATTTAAAAGCAGAGGGATTTAAGTTGTTTTCTGTGCAGTTGTGGCCCGTGGGAGCAGTTGGCTGTCGTGGTGTTTGGCCCTGGAGCTGCCTTGGTGGCCGATTGCGTAAGCGAGCGAAGGTATTTGCAGCAGTCACTTGGAAACGGGGATAATTCAAGTCTCGATCAAGCTCAGGCTCAAACAGGTTGTGGAATTTATTTATACAACACCACTGGGGTGTGTGACACTGCAGAGCCAAACAAACAGAGGTTCCCAGCCCCAAGGCTTGTGCTGGGTATTAGATAACGAGGCACGGGGTAATTACAGCCAGGGACATGGGTGGAGGGGTTCGAAGTGGGTGAGGGCTGCATCCGTGTGGAGAACATGAAATGTGCCTCGTTAATGGTGGTGTGAAGAAACTGTGGGTGTGTCTGGGGTTATGGGAAGGCTGGAGGTCAGCTCTGCAGGAGGAAGCGTTGTCTGAGCTATTGGAGACACGTGGATTAATAAGGGAAAGCGGAAGGAGGCAAAATGAAACCAGCCAAGCGTACGGGGAGGGGCCGCGTTACGCAGAAGCTGACGTACAACAGCAGTGGCACTCCAGAGACTTGGGGAATTTGGGTGTCACATCAGCCACTGGGAATCCACACCTGGACCCCAAAACATGTGTGCTTGATGGAAACAGAGGAACAGGTAAAGAAAGGGGTCCACTGTGGCTTCTGGGGGCTTGTTGGTCCCTCCTCTCTGCTATCTGTGCTCCCTGGGCTCTGGTGGTGCCAGATTGGCTACTGGCCAGCCACTGGGCTGGTTTTGGGGTGTACTCGATCAGTCAGCACTGAAGATCTTGAATTGGTGGTTCTCCACGTCAGGAATGCGTGGGTTTTTGTTCCCATGTGCCCTTTGCTCTGGGCTAGCTGGATCTTTTGCGTTTTAGGAGCTGGGTAGTGGTTGTTAATACCTTTACTGTGTCACTAATTTCCTTTTTCCTTCCCTTTTGCTCTTCAGAAATGCCATTCTCGTGAGTGTGTAAGGAACCTACAGAACTGTAATGTCTAACCCTACATGGAATAACAACTCTTGGAAGGTACCACCCTTTTTTAACTACATAGCTTTGTTACAGGTTGGGTTAATGATGTGCTGATCTTTGCTTCAAAGCTTGAAATTTAAGAATTGTGTCTTATATAATGCTGTCCCTTTGAAAGGGCTGACAGTGCTGTGATCTGCAGTCTCTGATTCCCAGAAAAACTGGGTGCAACCTAACACTTGGTTTGGGGTGCTGAGGGACCATCTCTGTTTCTCTGTGGATGCTGATGTCTTTAGGCAGCTCTGGTGTTGCCTTAGGAACAGATGGTGGTTTCTATTCAGAGCTGAACTGAGTTTTCTTCATACTTGGTGGCCACCCTTGGAAACGTATTGCCCTTCTTTTTAGTGATGCATGATGGTTTGCCCGTTTCTTCAGTTCAGTGACCTTCTGGATTGTCTTTCTTGAGGCTTCTAGGCATATTTATAAAGAATATTGTGATGAAGTGCAGTTACACTTTAACATTTCGATTGAAATGTCTTGGCTGCTCGTGCTGCATTAACCAGCTCTCAGGCGTTGGCTTGTTCTGCTGTCTGATCCCGCAGTGATGCCATAATACTGAATTTTGGACTGCCCTGTGCATTGCCATGGCAACAGACTGATGTCACACGCTCAAGGACATGACTTCAGTGCACGATCATGCAGAGGCACAATCAGATTTGTGGAGGAGAAAGCTGACTAATGCACATCTCAAAAGCAAACAAGGGGAATGCAGGTTACAGCTGACCAACCAAGGTGCCTCAGTGTGAAAATTCCCCACTTAGGAGGGGATGATTCTGTCTCTAAGACAGGAACAATTGTCTTGATGAGCTTCTCAACCATGGAGAAGCAGAGGACTTGCAGGTCTCCTGTATCTTTAAAACAGGTGGTGGAAGAGATCATCATTTCTGGGGTGGGGAAATGCTCTCTAGTTTCAGAGCTTTGAAAGTGCACTGCTTTGTTTTAATTTTAAAGAACCTCTCAGTGGTCTTGTAAGCACCCTGAGAATACTTTGACTTGCTTAATGTTGTTCAAACAGTTTAATTGGTTTTCCAAAGCTTTTATTTTATCCATAACATTGGAAGGTGAAAGGGGAACTCCGCATCTGCATTATGGTCACATTTTCCTATATCCTATTAGCAGATTCCAAGATTGTTTAATGTGATCTCCACCCATTTCATTTGGCTGCAACCTTTGCTCCCATGAAAACAAGGCTGATTGTTCTGAATTGCTGTGTGTATGTGCTTTGGCACGGCATGAAGGTACCTATAATAACACAACCATTGTCTGGAAAAAAAGGCAGTTTGCAGTAATAACTACAAATAAAAGGGTGCAGTCCAGGGGCAAGACAGATAATGGTCGTTTTCCCACCCACTGCACAGGGCACATTCTTAAACATGGTCACCCCTCAGCATGACAGGGCTGTGGGCTTTAGCCTGGGATGTGAATACTGGGAATAAGGGACTGAAATATTTGCACGTTGTTCCAAGTTTCTCTTTCCTGGCCCCGGTTCCATTGCTCATATCTACGGATGGGGAGACTGAATGACTTTTGCACAATGCAGTGTTTTATTTGCATGCTGTGAGCAGTTTAACAAGTGTGTGTGTGCTAAATGAAGCATTCCCACTTTCAGTGAGCAGCTGATGCACCCTTAAAATAAAAAAAAAAAAAAAAAAGGTGCCTTTAAGTTGAACAGTGGGGTTTTGAGGGGTGACATTGTGCTGTGTGCCTGAGAGGATGGTGGGTTGTGCCAAGGCTGAATGTTAACTAGAAATGCTGTGAGATGCAGCAAATAACCAACTCACACTCCTTGGTGCTAAAGTCATTTTTGCTCATCTCTGCACTTTGTGGGATAAAAGCTGTTACAGTGCAAGATTTGGAAGCAACGTAATTGTTTTAAATGCTCAGTGTCACAGGAATTGAGGACATTTAACAGAAAGTGGCATTTCTTGTAGCAGTTTGGTTGCCTCCCAGGACAGGAAACTGTGAAGTGGTAAAAAAGAGTCAGGGAAGGAGTTTAACAACCCTCTCTGTAAATCATGATGCTTGAATTCAGATCCTGGCCTTGAGCTGAAAGGACTGGAAGCTCTGCAGGACCCAGTGATTCAGGCTACTCTGCAGAGAACAAGAAGATAATGGTGATGGACTATCAGAAAGGCAGCCTTGCTGAAAAGAGAGGCTTTGTGATACAGTCAAGGGGAAGGAAGTCTGGAGAACTCAGAAAAGGAACAGATGTTTTTGGTGGTTGGGAAAAATTTAACTATCCCTGTAGCTTGCTCTTGCAGCAGAGCCAGCAGGAGGAACTTGATACCAAACAAAAGTAGGCACACCCAGGATTTAGCAGAGGGATCCTGGAAAGCTGAAAATCAGTGCTTTGGTGCTTCTCTGTTTGACAAACACCTTATACAGTGGCATCTGGCAGATAAAATAATATATGTGTGTGCAAAGGTGTGTGTAAAACAGCTTGAGGTGTTAGATGTTTCTCTTTAACAATAAAAGAAGTATTGATATATGAAGTGATAGAGTGGGGAGCCAAGAGAGATGCTGTTCTCTGAGAAAGAAATAATGACAGAAGATGCATTAAAGAAGAGGGTGAGGTTTTTTCTAGGGTGTGTTTATGGATGGTGATGACTTGAAATGTGATAAAACAGATTGCTGATCCTGTGTATCAAAGTACTAGTGGCAATGATTTTTCAAGCTGTTGAAACTTGCATCCACCAAAAAATATATGTCTATTTCGTTCTTCCTAATAGGTTAATCCACTGTAATTGGCTGTGAAATCAACCTGGGGGAATTTTCCCATCTGTAAGTGATGCACAGCCTCTTTTCTGTCTGCTTGGCAACTGTACCTTCAGATAATTAAAAGCTGTTTTTGAAATCCAGTTTTCTTTTAACTCTTGTTTTTCTGCATCTCACTACTTCTCTGAGAGCTGTCAGTCACTCTTCTGGCCAAGGTGTAAAAACCAAGATAATGTGATTTTAGGAAAGGAAAACTGCAGATGATATTTTTACTTTAATTTTTCAAAAAAGCATAAAAACTACAAAACGAGGTGAATGTGAGGAGCTTTTTAGCATGCATATCACTGCTGAATTTCTAAAAGAAATGAAACTTTCCCAGTCCAGCTTGGAAAACTGACTTTCAGAGCTCTGGTGCCACTTGCCCTGCTAAAATCAATAACCAAGCTTCGACATGGTTCACTTAGGAAGCAGTTCCAGTTACCCAGAAATTACAGGAGTTGTTCAGCACAGGGATCCTCTGGTTTCAGCACATACTTTCATTGCTCTGTAGTGTTTTGAGAGGCCGAAGGGTGGGATGCAGCTCCAGTGAATTTCCAGATTCCTAACAGTGTGAGGGACTGTTTTTAATAGTGATGATAAAAACAGCTATTCCCAGTTGGAGGTTTAGTCAGTGGTATAATTATCAGAGCTATGAAATAGTGCAGGGATGGCTTGGGATGGAAAAAACTAAGGCTTGAATCTTATTTTCTTGAGGTAGCTGTTTGAAATTATTTCCTGCAAGCTCATAGAGAATTGGTGAGAGATGTCAAAGGGTGAGGGCTCAAGATGGGTGATTGCTTTGGTAATTCAGTGTTTGGGCTGGCAAGCTGCAGCTGGCTTTTGGGAGAGAATTGGTTGTTGAAAGCCAGAGGGATGAGTGGGAGCTCTGGAGTGGCACATTTAGTTTGTAAAGTGCTGAGGATTTCCACAGCAGGGTCACAATCCCCAGCTCCAAAGTTGGCTCACTTAAACCATCCCTTCTAAACCACAGCTGTGGGCTCCTTATTTTCTGCTTCACTTCTTAGAGATTTGGTGGGGTTTATTCATATTTTCTCCATTTCATCCAAGAGGGGAAACTCTGAGAAGAAAATACTGTTTGTGCTGGAGGGAGCAGTGGGAATATTGGGTTAGAGAGCAATGTAGGTATTTTTTCCTTTTTCTGTCTTGATTGTAAAGGTGTTTTTTGGACCTGTTAGAGCAGGGATCACAAAGATGCTCTGAGGATTGGAGCACCTCTGCTCTGGAGCCAGGCTGGGAATGTTCACCTGGAGAAGGGAAGGCTCTGGGGAGACCTTGGAGCCCCTTCCAGTGCCTAAGGGGACTTGGGAAAAAGAGAGAATGTGACTTTTTATGTGAGCAGATAGGGATGGGATAAAGGGGAACAGTTTTATTTTAAAAGAGGAGAGATTTAGGTAAGATATTGGGAAGAAATTCTTCTCTGTGAGGGTGGGGAGGCCCTGGCACAGGCTGCCCAGAGCAGCTGTGGCTGCCCCATCTCTGGAAGTGTCCAAGGCCAGCTTGGACAGGGCTTGGAGCGACCTGGGATAATGGGAGGTGTCCCTGCCCATGACAGGGCATTAGAACAAAGTAATCATGAAGGTCCCTTCCAACCCAAACCATTCCAGGATTTTATGTTTTCTGTGTTTTTTCATTAAAATGTTTCAAGTCTTGTAAAACAAACCCGAATCTGATGTTTCCAGTGGACTTTAGGAAAGTTCATACTTCCAAAGTGGTTATTAACATGGAAAGGATTGCACCAGAATTATTTCTGGTGTCCTCTTATAGGTCTGTGCCACTGAATTTTGAAGAGGAGATGTGAAAAGGGAAAGGCAGAAGCAGAAAGCAGAAGTTGTCACAGTTCATAAGGGTGCAGAAGTTGTCCTTTACTGAAATTTCAATGCTATTTTGGGGCTTCTTTTTTCCTTAAGAATGAATTACAGTGGAATTCGTGCTATGCTTAGGATTTCTGAAACTTTGTGTCAGTTGCTAGGTGTATTGACTACAAAGCTCTGAAAATATCAAACTATTTTTTACTTCAATAATTCTTGAGTTATTAGTGGGGGAAAAAAAATCTTTAAAAATAGAGCTAATAAAAGATTAAAGATCCGTGGAATTGGTAGGTTTCCAGAATAGCTTAGATTTTAAACAGTCCTTTGAAATAATCATGCAATAAGATCTTGGTCTCTACTGCAGTTTACCAGTCCAAACCCCTGAGTTTATCTGAAGCTGAGTTGGTTCAGCAGATGTTTTGTGTATAATGTTCTCTTGAGAATTTCTATAAACCCAGGTGATGCTTTGTCTGGGAAGGATTTGTAGTGTGTCCTCTTGGCTGCCTTCTGTCTTCATCTTGAGCCCTTTGGCCATGACGTGTCACATGTCTGTGCTTTGGCTGTTCAAAGTCCTTTCTGGTCCCTTTAAACGGGTTCTGTGCTTTTTTACAAGCTGCAAAGCAGTTTAGGGTGGGAAATACCCTGATGCTGCTGTGGGATCGTTCACCTGCGTTTGTGTGAGCCCAGCTCTGCTCACCCATGCCCTGTTCCCTCCCTGTTCTGCTCCTGCTGCTCTGTCTGTGTTGGATGAGCTCTGCAGGTGCCTGGTTCTGGCTGATGGATATCCAGGGGTCCACTTGGGTCGTGGTGTCGTGCCAAGTGCTGTTGTGAGTCTCCTCTGCCTTGCTGTGCTGTTCCTCCTGTCACTGGTGAGGCTTCCAGCTTTGTGTTGCTGGCTGTCACACCCTGGTGTCTTGTTTCTTTCCCTTTCCTTGCATGACTTCACACTGCAGGCCTGGAGCTGTAGGAGGGGTGCTCATTCCTGGCAGCCCCAAGGATGTCAGAGGGTCCCTCCCAAAGAGGCCTGGTGCAGTAGAGCTCTGGAGGCCTCTGGTTGTAAAGAGTGGCTGCTCCCTGTCCAGGAAACTGGGGCTGAGAGTCACCTCTCCACAAGGTGTGTCCCCACTGAGGTGCTGTGTCACCAGGTCCAGGAGTTGTATGAGAATGTAAGAAGGTTGTGTGGCCTTCATGGGAATGAGAAACCTCATCAAGTTCAACAAGTCCAGGTGCAAGGTGCTGCTCCTGGGTCAGGGCAGTCCCAGGTGTGAGTGCAGACTGGGAGAAGAAGTCACTGAGGACAGCCCTGCAGAGGAGGACTTGGGAGTTGTGGTGGATGGAGAGAGGGCTGTGAGCCAGCTCTGTGTGCTCACAGTCCAGAGGGACAGCTGAGTCCAGGGCTGCTTCAAAACAGGAGTGGGCAGCAGGTCAAGGGATGTGATTCTCCCCCCACAGGGTGCCCAGAGCAGCTGTGCCTGCCCCATCCTTGGAAATGTCCAAGGCCAGGTTGGATGGGGCTTGGGGCAGCCTGGGATAGAGGAAGGTGTCCGTGCCCTCGACCAGGGGGTGAAACTGGATGGACTTTGAGGTCCCTTCCAACCTGAGCCTCTCAAGGGTTCTGTGAAAAACATTGTTTTCAGAGAGCTCAGAAGTCTGAATTCCCCCTGCATCAGGGATGCCAGTGAGGTCTGCCCCACCTCTCACAAGAAGTCAGAAGTGAATAAAAGAGGGACACTGGGAAGTGGCCACTCTCCATACAAGGAGGAATATTCCTGTCCCTCCTGAAGACTTGACATTAATAATAAGCTGTGAGTGATTGCAGTGGGTGACTCCCTGCTGCAGGGGACAGACACATCCACCTGGCAGGTTGGCCAGAGGAGGTTGTTGCCTTCCAGGAACTGGAGTTGGAGATGTCACAGAAGCACTGCCAAGAGAGCTTAAAGGTCAAGATAAAGCTCATGAGATTCCTGATTATTGTTGTGGACAAAACAGAAAAATAACATTTACTGATGGCTAGAATAGTAAAATAATAGTAGGAAAGAAGTATAAACCCAACATCTTCTCTCTCCAGTTTCACTGTGGGGCATGGCCCTGTCATGAAGTGCTCCTTATCTTTCCCTGGCCTTAGTGGGATTTTTCCTCATTGTCTCTCTGTCAGGTGTTTTTTACCCTTTCTTAAAAGTTTCCTCAGTGGAACCAGTTGATTCAGTGATGGGCTCAGACACATCCTGTGGTGGGACATGAGAAGCAGGCTGGAAAGGGCCTGGGGTAACCCTGACCTCCTCCAATTAGAACCTCACATTAATTAGCGTTTGGTTGTTTTTGGTTTGGTTTGGTTTGTTGTTGTTTGGTTGGGTTTTTTTTTTTGTCTTAGATTGTAACCTGTTCTTTAGGAGCTTTTATGCTTTGTTTTCAAGACACAGCTGGAAAGCCCAGT
>VYZP01031395.1:5833-22438 GCA_013400635.1 Hypocryptadius cinnamomeus | reverse complement strand
TGTTCCTAAGAAATCTGTTCTGGTGGAAGTTTGCAGATGTAATGAGGCACTTTGTTCCAAAATGTGCTGTGAAAAGTGGTTTGAACTTGTTTCTGCATTAAATCTGTCCTGAAGTTGTGTGTACTTAGATAGCTCTTTCCCTAAGTGCAGAGCAGACTTTTTTGTAAACTGCTGACCTATAAATTTGAGATTTCTGAGTTCAGCATTTTTGCATTGTCCTTGCAAGGTGGAAGATAGTTCTGTGTGAAAGTGTGACATTGGGGCACCAGCAGTGGCCTACTTTAGACAAAAGTTTGAAAAGATTTAAGGTTTTGTGACAATTCATGAGACATTGATACTAAAAATAGCAGAAAATGCTTTTATGTGAGAATAGAGTGGATTCAGGAATACAATAGGAAAAACTTGGGCATTTTGAATGACAGAAATCATGGAATCATAGAATGTTAAGGGGTTGGAAGGAGCCTTGAAGATCATCTCATCCCATCCTCCTGCCATGTGCAGGAACTTCTCCCACTAGACCAGGTTGCTTAAGGCCTTATCCAACCTATCCAAATATTTGCAAGTAATGGCACAGTTACTTCTAAAGCTCTTTTTTGGTACTATTATATTTAATCTAGTGTTTGTGTTGCTGAGTAAGGTTTGCTGAATTTGGATTTGGAGAGCCTTAGGAAAAATCTGGACACTTAGAGATGCCTAATGGATATTGGAACCTCTCAGCCCTGCAGTGGACTGGCAGAATGAATCCATGTGGAGGAATCCATGTGTCCTTCTGCTTTGAGTCTTTTGTGTGTCTGTGTGGGTTTGGTTTGCTTGGGGTTTTTTGGGGAGTGTTTTTTGGAGGGTCTTTTGTGCCTCTGTCTCTGCTGAAAAAGTATCCACAGTAGTATAGGACAGAGAAATGCACAAAACAACCTTTTTGTTAAAGGGTAAGACTCCACAGAAGTAAATAAAAATGAATTGCTCCTTGTTCTGCTACACTGTGTAGGTCTGGACCTGTGGTCAGGGAATATGGGGTGGTCTCAGAAAGGAGAATTGGCAACCCAAGGGCTGGTCCAAACCAGTTAGAGCCATAGAAACCTGTTAAAGCTGTATTTTGTTCAATGAATTGAGTTTTAAAGCTGATGAAATTAGTGCTTAACATTGAGTCACCTGCTGTGGGGTTTTCCTTGTTAGCAGAGTTCTAAAGAAGGAACTGTATTTATTTGTTTGCTGGATATTTAGAAGTCAGCTGTGGGGTTTTTTTCTGCTATTTTAGAAGCCATTTCATAGCCCGTGGAGAGATGTGCAGGAGCAATTATTCCTGTGCATTTTGTGCCATGGTGCATGGGTCTTCTTCCCTGTGTATTGTCCTGTCAGAGATTTTTGCTGTCCTGGTGACATTTTACTTTGTTACTACACCAATCAAAAGGCCAGTCCTCTGCTGGAGTACACAGATGCAGAGATACACGAAGATACACTTGTAATCAGTTTTGCAACTGAGTTTATTTCTGTTGTGTTACAAGATCCGCCCTGAAACAGGAGAAGGAAACTTTAGGGATTAAAATGGGTCACTAACAAACTGTTCCTGGTGAGCTGGTGAGGAATTTTTGTCAGGCAGGGCATGTGATGGTCACTTTATGAGCTGTCACAACAAAAACAAATCCACCATCTGTGTGCCAGAGTGAGTCAAGTGCAGTGATCCTCTGCAGCCAGGATCTCTGCTACCACAGGCAAAACAGGGTGATGAAATGATTGTTGGCAATCCTAATCTGCCACGTTGGGGTTGTAATAATAATAATATTGATCAGAGTTTTTTTTTAGCAAGCTTATGTTGTGTTCTTGAAAAAGATGGGATTCTTCTTGCTGGTTTTGACTGGCTTTCTCTAAAGTGGGGCAGGTTGGCTCTCTCCTGGTGTTCAGGCTGATCTTTTGTAGATGCAGTCTGGGTTTCTGCCTCTGGTGTTTGTCCTGAAACTCCCTTTTCACGTCAGTTCTGCATCTTGCAGTCCTTTCTGCCCATCTTTGCATGTGCAGGAGCAATCCAGCAAGACCTCAGCCTCACAAAACCAGGGCACAACGTCTCCAGAGCTCTGGGAGTGCTGCTCTACTATATTTGGAACCAGCTCTATTGCTTCTATAATAGGAAGGCTTCTGGAAGCTTTCTCCTTCCTCTCGCCCCAAGAAAGTGGCCTTTCAGCTGAGCTTTCATTAATTCACAATCTGCATGGCTAAACAGATGGAGTTTTATAGGCTAAATAATTCAGATGTGGCTCGTGGGTCATGTGGCCTCGAGTGTGGGGTGTTCAGGGAGGATTTTTGCCCGTGCCCCATGAGCTGAGGGTGCAGCAGCCACAGCCCCACTCACAGGGGCTCTGCCACCCCCAGTTTGTCATTCGGGGCACGTGACGGTGCCAAGGGGTGCCAAGGCAGCTTTCTAGAAAGCAGAGTGATGTGTGAGCCCTGTGTGTTTGTCACCAGAGTGCAGCAGCGCTGCCCACTGAGGGATTTACTGGTTTTGTTTTCCTCTTGGATCAGGCAGAACAAATCTAATGAGCCAGTTCTTAACTTCTTCCCAGCTGAGCAGCGAGTGATGTCCTTACCCAAATTGTGCAAGGCAGCTGAAACCTTTCAGGAATAGCTGAACAAGGGAAACACTTGTAATATTATTTTTCCCAATACTCATGCAGGGCTAAGAGGGTGCAGCAGAGCTTGTCTTTATTTTCTTTTTCCCTTCTGAGATTTGCCTTTTGAGGGGACAACTTAGTCCTTCCAACTCTTACCCCACCTAGAGAGAAAGCATGTGAGCCAGGTATGTGGAGCCTTTCATTCTTTCTTGATGGATGTGGTCTTGGAAGGAAAACAGGTTCTCCCTGTAGTGCTTCATTGGAATAAGCATTTCACATGCTTATCAGTACAGCAAGTAGTGCTGTTTGACAGCAGTGAGGAGTCAAATGTTGCCTTGGAGCCCTACATGCTCATTTTCCTGCTTCTGAAACACTCTGCACTTTGCCCACTGTGCATTCAGAAGTGTTCCTTTCCACTGAAAGGACCTAAAGCTCACTTTGTAGCAGACACGTTTTCCAGCATGATTCCAGGTGTGGGTTGGAGATGGCTGAGTGCAGTCTGAGTTTCTGAGAACCTTGCCCTGCTGGGCTTTGTGAGTTCCTGCCAGGTCAGGGGTAAGTGGGTTCAGGGAGCTGACCACTTTGGGTTCATTCTGTCCTGGTCCAGCTCCTTGGGAGGCTTCAGGTGAGAAATCAACAGGGAGGCAGTGCTGAGAAAGGGGAAGGTGTGAAAGAATAAACAGGCCCAGCTCCTGGAGTCTTTCCTTATAAAAGAGGTGCTCCCTCAGACCCCTCATTGTCTTTGTGGCCTCTGCTGATTCTGCTTATGTGGGAATCTTCAATTTTCATTTAAATTGCTGCTCTGTCCAGGGGGATCCAAGGATGGGAGCTTGGAGGAGCTTTGGGGGAAGGAAGGGCTGGAGTGAATTTGGTGGGGAAATGAGCACAGGGCAATGGTAACCAGGTCCTGCTGCTTTGCCAGCTCTGGTTCCTGGTGCTTGGCAGAAGTGCCATCAGCTGGTTTTGGTGTGGGAGTAGACACAGGAAGCTCCTCCACATTAATTCCAGCTGGATTCCCTGTGGCAGTTTCATTGCCTTTAGATCAGATAATACCAGATCTGATGGACCATCAAACAGAGGGGAAGCTGAGCACACAAGGTTTCACCAGGCAAATGATGCCTGTGGTGGCTCCTTTAGGGTTAAAAAGGCAGTTCTTTAGGTGTTTTAAATATGTAGATATTACCTGAAGAATGGCTAAAAGGAAATGGTTGTGTTCCTGAGGCTGAGAGGCTGAGGACCTGGTGTGTCAATCACCTAATTTCAGACCTAGCCTGGGAGCTGCTGTGGATCCTTCCCACTGGCATTGTTGGGATGGGGAAAGACTTTGTGCCGAAAGCTCTTGCTTAGGAGAGTCTGGTGCTGTTATAGGTGTCCTGAAGGGTGTCTGGGGAGGGAGGGATGACTTGGCTGGGGGATGGCAGAATTGCATGTCTGGTGAATTAACTCTTTAGGAGACAAGGATAATAAAACAACCTAAGATTGAGCTCCATTATGGGAGAATGGACATGGAACTTGGTTCTTGCAAGAAAACAAATACCCTTATCTTATTATAAAGCCTTAGCACTGACTTTTTCCACCCTAATGACTGTTTTTGTTGTTAACTCCTCTGAGTTCTGCTCTGAAACACTTGCTGCTGCTTCCTTCTGCATCCTGAGTGTGCTGATGCTCTTTGCCCAGCTGATCCAGAGTGACATCCCTATGGAACATCCCAAAGCTTGCCCTGCATGGAGGTGGGATGGCCAAATGTGTTTTTACACATGTTTTTACCAACAGGGCGATTGTTGCTCAGATCCAGTCCCGAGGCCACGGCGTCCTTTCAAGAAAGTAAATTTTCTGAGAGGATGTGCCCACCCTTTGAACTCGTTTGTTGATCAGTTACTGTTGCTACAGCTAAAACACACTTGCACTAATCAAAATATCAAAAGCTGTGGTGAATTGCTACACAGATGGGGAGACCTTGACTGCAGCCTGGTTGAGTTGATACATTTGTTTTTCTAGGCTGCAGCAGTGCTCAAACCTGGTGATAAGACAGGGAATTTTCTGGGCCCGTTCCCTGAGCTCTGTCCGCGGCTGAGAGGATGTGTTGCTTTCTGCTGCCAAAACCAGAGTCCTTCCCACATCTTGTGCAGAAAGGCATATGTTTGGGGGTGGTTTCAGAGAGGGAGAAGAACATGATTAGGGTTTTAACTTCCTCTTCTGTTTTGTTTCTCTGTGCATCTGTATTTCAGTTTTTTGGGCTGTACCTGACTCTGTGCAAAACTTAAATCGGCTGCAGCTCCTTCTGCTAAGGATCAGCCTTGGTACAGAAACAGTGGTAGTTAAAAGGCAGTAAGTATATCTGCTAGCTTAAATGCTGGGTTTTTTTTTTTCTCTTTTCCTTTTTTTAAATTCACAAGCACAGCTTTTTACTCCTCACACAGTAGGAATTTGTCAGGAGCTTGCCTGGCATTAATAGTCTATTTCAGCTCTTTTCTATAGCCCAGCAGCTACAGAGGAGGGGAAAAAGCATGCTTTGTATGGAGCTGTGGTTGGGTCTGTGCTGCAGTGCCCATCTGAACTTGGCTGTGTCTATTTTGTCAGCTTTTGCTTCCCTCTAGTAGTTGCTGGTCCCTTCCTAAACTCACGAAATCCCACCATACAATGCCTGTGCCTGGATCAGGGTTCTGGCTGCTCCTGACCTGAACCACTTCTCTTGATGGTTTTGTTTCTCGAGCTCTTTACTGCAAACAAGATATCTTTGAGTTTCAATTCTTTGTCTGGCTTTTTATCTTTTACTTCTCAATTGATCTCCAGAGAAGTGGGACTAGGACAAAACATGTGGTATTCTTAACCAGGGATCCATGGAGAGGGTGTAAGCTGTTGGAAAAGTGAGTGGCATTCTTGAGGTGGTGTGGTTGCGTTTATTTGGGTGTGGATATAATCATGCTTCTGTGATACAGTTCCTGCTGAGTTTGAAATGCTAGTGTTAGTAAAGCCAGAAGGAGAGCCAGACAAAGGCTTGGAGAAAAGTCAGAATTTCAGTGCCTTTTAGTGATGGTTCATGGGAAAGTTACAATTTTGTGTTTGATTTTCCTAAAGCACCGGGCATATTCTTTTTCTTCTCTGTGAATTATTGTTTGTGAATATATATCTTTACAGCATGAGAACATCAGAAACACCTGGTTTTGTGCCTAGGTTTCACTCATAGAGGTAGGTCCTTGTTAGAGACTCTGGGTAGTCTGATGAAAATGGTGTTTAACTACAAAGCTTCAATTTCTGCTGTTGCTGATCACGGCAAACTCATTCCTGGTCTTCCTGAATCCCTGGGGCGGAGGACGTGCTCTCCTCCTCCTGCTCTGCCACTGTCCTGCCTCCGTCTCCTCCACCTCACACGTTTCTTAGTCTTGTGTAGAGCTCAGCAGAGATTTCTTCATGGAGACTGGAATGTGTTTATGTAATATTTTATATATTATTCTAGGCTCCTGCTACTCAAATGTAGGCAAATGCTTAACCTCTTATTCGCCGTCATTAGACAAACCATGGAATTGTTGTAGCAGACATCAAGTCAGGTGGATCTAAACCAGCTTCTGTTTTTCCTGCCTGGAAGGTTCATCCTTCATCATTTTCCTGGCAAGAGCAGGTTTTCCAGGCCAGGAGTGTTTAGTGGGAGCATTGTTTGTGAACCACACCGGTGAAGCAGTGCTGGGTTGGGAGTAGTGGGGGGGCTCTTCTGTGTGGGAGGCATCGGGAAGGGGGTGATGTGAGAGGCTCAATCTCTGCAAAATCAGGGGTAGGACAGCAGTAGGAACACTGGGAAGAGCTGCTGAAAAGGAGAGAACAACCTGCTGCACTAAATCACAGCTCCCCTGGGGACACAGCTCCATAGTTAGCATCCTCAAATGGCATTCCTTTATTACGGCATCATTGTGCACAGTCCTCTAGAGAGGAAGCAAACGGTCTCTAAAACAATCTGCTGGCAGCTCAGGCTGGAGTGTTTGAGGTTTTCCAGGGCTCTTTTGCTGTGTCACTCTTCCCTTTAATGTTCCAGCTTGAAGGTTGTTGTTTTTTCTCCATCAAAGTGCGTTAAAGTGCCGGTAAGGGTGTCTGCTCCAAGGACAAGGTGGAGAAGGCAGCAGCCCAGGGAGAACAAGAGATACTGCAGAACAGCTTTGTTCTGGTGTAATCTGTCTTATCTGCATGTGATGCAAAGACAGGGCAGTTTTCACAAGACTTGGAGGCTGCGTGGTGACATGTTTTCTGTCCTTTTATGAAATCCACCACGTTATTTTGATTAGAGTGCTAACGTAACTCCTGGCAGCCTCAAATCTCACTGCTAGCAGCTACTTCCCTCCAAAGCCTGATGTGGTGCTAACAAGCAGAGAGATCTTGTGCGTCCTGTTTACATGGAGCTGGGAAGACAGCGTGTTCCGTGGGAGGTGCCAAGGTAGCACTGCATTCGGATATAAGGTGAAAAAACTCTGTGTGTGCAGACAGGCTGTGGTGGGGCGTGTTCATTTGTGTTTGGTGGTGTTCAGGAACTCCAGCTGCAACACTGGCATGATGATGTTAAGTTCTTTTATATCTGAATATGTATCTTTTATATCTATGCATGCGTAGCATGTTTGTGTTTGGATATATTTATATTTATATCTATTCTCTCTCATGGGAAAATCCATGTCCTGATCATCTGCTCTTGTGATCTCCTCATGTAGCTCTCTGTTGTTCAGTTTTTAGGTGGCAGAGACACGGTGAAGCTGAGTGTGGGGCAGGCAGAGCTGATGGGGGAGCCTGGGGTGTAGCCCAGGATGGACTGGCTGTGACGACGACGTGCCTTAGCCGGAGAGGTCGTTACCATGAAGAGTTCCTGCAGAGCTGGCCTCCACAGGGAACCGCTCAATTCCACATCCTCCACCTTCCATCAAGTCAAACGGTACGAACACATTGGCTGCTCTGCCTGCAGCTGAGGGTTCAGCACTGATTTTAGCCTTCTCCTCGTCCTCTCCTGTTGTCTTGTGCTGCCACTCAAACGTTTGCTCGAAATTCTGACTTTGGGGTGGTGCTTAAGCGAAACGTTTTAATGGCTTAAGGGCAGAAATGTTCTTTGACGTTTTTATTTGATAATGACAACTGCAGATTCGCTGCAGCTGGTAGTGTACTTGCAGAAATCCTTGGGTTTTCTAGCAACAGCTGTAAATTAGTTTGGGAAATACGACTTTGAAGTAAAACCTAATTGGCGAAAGGCTCATCAGAGTAGGCTTTAAAACATGCAGGCAGCTTAAAGCAAGTGGAAATGCTGGCAGTCATTGTTGTGGTTTGTCTTACTATGGACTAAGTAATTAAATTAGTTTAAGCTCAGATTTTGCATTGCTCACTCTCCTGTGTGTCTTATTAAGGAGAAATGCACGATTGATTTCAAACACTTGTGCTTATGTGACAATTAAGTGAACGCCTCTCACTGTGTCTCCTTATAGGAACACCATGCAGAACAACTTGTCCTCATGCAAATGCAAGGACATGCCAGTTTGTTGGAGTTGAAACTACTTCAAAATATATGTGTATTTTTTTTTTCATTCTTTTTCTGAAACCAAGGCTCTTAAACTTCCTCAGTCTGGAGGAAGAGCGCCAGCTTTTTGGTTTCCAAAGGCTGTGTGGGTTTAAAGCAAACTTTTAACCTTTGTTCTTTGTGGTTGTGTAGACAGCATATACTTGCTATGTTAGTCTCATGGTAATTTAGTGCTGGAAAAGACTTCCTGGGTCACCCAGCTCCTTGCTTTCCCAAGCAGGATCTCATCATCCCTTTTGTGAACTTAGTCAAGCCTAAAAACATTTACATCTTTTCTTGCATCTTTTCTTCTTTCCTCCTGTACATCAAGCCATTACTGAAGATGACAGATCTTGCTGTGCAATTAGGAACTTTCTTTTCGTTCCCAGGCTGAACATTCATGACAGTTTATAGACTCATTTGAGTTTCTGTTCCTTTATTTGCCTTCTGCCTAAGGACTGCTGCTTATTTTCAGTGGTTTACCTCTTCTTCTGCATTCTGTAAGAGGGGGTTGTAACCCTCACCTGTGGTTTTGCTAAGTGACCCAAGTGTTCTCTAGTAGCTTCCTGAGTAGCAATTGCTGCTGTTCTCAGTGTGATGCCCCTCACAGAATATTCTCAGTCCTGGCTAAAAGTGTGTGCTGTGCTCTGGAGCTGCTCTGGCTGGAGGGCTTCTTCATCACCTCCACTTCTTATTTCATGGATGTCTCTGTGGTGGCCAGTTGACCTCAGTTACTTCCAAAATTTGTTGGTGTTCCTCTTGCTGATACATCACTGCCTGCATTTCAAAACCCTCCTCAGTTTCTGTTACTTTGTGCCTCTGCTGTTTTGGAACTGCCTCTGTTTCTGTGGGTGCAGAATTAGTGCTGAGGTCATTCCTAACAAAGTCAGATGTTCCCAGGGCTGATTCTTGAGGCATGTCTTTGGTTTCCAGGCTGGTATTTTCTTATTCAGCATCACCTGGGGCTGTCTGCTGCTAAGCCAGCTCCTTTGTCTGTTTTCCCATTCCTCTGCCAATCTGTCTTAACCAGTAGATCTCTTTGTGCTCTCTGAAATCCATGTGAGGAAGATATAGTAGATTGGTCTAAAAAGATGGCTTTTTTTGAGAACCTTGAGGTTAGTCTGGCATGTTGAACTATTCCCTCTTCCCCCTTTTTCTCTGTGTCACATTAATCCTCTTTGCTTGCAAAGCACCTTTATATTGGAGTCAGAATACGAGCCCTGGAGAGGCTGTGATCATTCTCCTTCTCTTTCTCCCCTGCAGTGCCCCCTCCAATGTGCCACATGTTTATTATCTCCTATTGTTGCCTTTCAAGAGGTTTATAAATCCTGTTTCTTGGCCTGCAGTGCATGAGCCTATCTGGTTTGGATTCTAAAACTGGGATGAGCCAATCCTCACAATTTTTATGAAGCTCTCTAATCCTCCTCCTGCCAATGCTCTTGTTCAGATTAACGCCTGGGCTTTTGCCCTCATCATCACCCTTACCTCCCCTCTTTAAAAATGGTGCAAAGTCAAATTTGGTATTTTGTGTTGTACTCTTGATCTCTGCCCTGCCCTTGCTTGCAACCCTGTTTCTCTTTTCTCTCACTCTCAAACTGAAAAAAACCTTTCACTATTTCTTTGTTGTTAAATATCTCTGCAGTGACTTAGCACTGCTCCAGTTCTCGTGTTTATTCCTGGACTTCTTGGTCTCTAAGATAGAAGTTTCCAAGTGATGTGACCTGAAACTTGTGTCTGCTTCTGGTATCCTTCATAAAGAAGGATCACATCCAGTTGGAGTTGCTTTGAATCTTTGGTTTGGGATGTGGTCTTAATACTGAAAACACCTTCTGACTCCTGGAGAACTCAGAGTGCAGTGAAATCCTCCCCAGCACAGCTGAATTCATGAACCAGTTTCTTTCACTCTTGAGTTTCAAAAGGGCAGTCTGATAACTTGTCTTCAACTCCACTTTTGCTTGTTTTTATTTTGGATGCTGAGTCTGTTACTGATCGTGTGGTCCAAGGTTAATTTCTGCAACCTTTGATGTGTTCTCATTACATATGCACAAAAATGAAGGCTATAAATAGCATCACTCTGTGGTGGTTCGTTAACACAAGAAATTTGTTGCACTGTGGTATGAAGAAAGGTCCTCTTGCACTTTATAAATCAGGAAACAAATTAATGAAGGTAAAACACTTCCAGAAGGACACTTGGCATTTACCTGTGCTGCTCTGGGCAGCTTTCAGCAGAAGCCTTATAAAAGCACCAATTTTTGTCTTCTTGTCCCTCTGTGATTTCCCCTCATCCTCTCCCACCACAGCCACGTGTGCCATCCCGTCATCTCTGAGCTACACATTTCTGGAGCTGCTGATGACCTTGAATTCCAAATCTTTCAGTTTATTTTGTTCCCTTCTGCTTTGTCATCTCTGTGTTGTGTCTGGTGTGGTTGGGAAGCAGGGCTTTGAGCTTCCTGAGGCTCAGCACAGAGTTGCTGCTACATCTCTCCCTGCATGGTGAGTGCTTTTATACAAAAGCCTGGCAAAGCTGTGGCACTTCTTCCTGTACAAAATTTAGGAAGTAGCCAAGGCAGCTGTGCTTTACTGGAGGGTGTGGGTGTGTGTTTAGTGTAAAACATGTTCAAAACATTGATGGGTGGGAGCCCTCAAAGTGGAGTGGTCTGTGTTGGGCTTGGGGGTGCATTCTGTCACCCAAAACCTCTGTGTGCTGCAGATGCTGGGCTTTGTGGGATGGATTTTCTGGCTGTGCTGGGTGCAGCTGTGTTTGGGTGTTGTCTCCCTCAGAGTCAGGTTATCTGAGCACCTGATGCAGGTGAACAAGCTGGGGAGGGACCCAGCATTAGGAGTTTGGTTCTTACACAGTGCATTTAGCTCCTCAGCTCTGCTGGGCCAGCTCTGCCCCACAGTTTTGGCATTCTCCCACTTGCCCCAGGCTGGCCACTGGAGCAGAGAGCTCTCCTTCAGCAGCCACATACCTTCTGTTTGCCTTCAAATCCCTCTCTAATCCTTGCTGGCTCTCCCTTTGCTGCAAGAGGCATTTTGGAGGTGTTGGGAGGTGGGTCAGGAGCAGTTGCTGCTCCAAGGGGAGTGGGTTTTCAGGGAATCAGATGCTTCCACAGCTGCTCTGGAGCTTCCCAGCCCTCCTTTCTGTGAGCTTGGACCCTTGCCATGCTCCAGAACAAACTCCATGAGCGCAGAGTGCCTTCCATCCCAGGACTTTCCCCAGCAGAATCCCTGGAATGCCTTTGAAGCAGCTCTCTGTCTGCTCTGCCTTGCCCTGGCAGTGCAAAGGGGATGGAAATGGTACTGGAGATGGAGCCCAAAGGACCCACCAAGCCCTTCCAGAAATAACAAGTGGTTGGCTGTGGTTAACTCCCACTCAGTGCTCAGTCCTTGCTAATTGTCAGTGTCCTTTATGGAGGAGAAAAACTCTATGGACAGAGAGCTGGGATGCCAGGGAAGAGGAATGCTTTGCCAGAGGTGTGGGGTTTTTATTGTTGTTGATTTTTTTCCTTTTTTTTTTTTGGCTTCTGCCTTGTGTTAGTATGTCCTGAGGGGTTTTTCAGAGTTGTAGTTGGCACTGGGTGTGCAGTCAGCAACGTGAGGAGCTTTTGTCTACTGGAGTTGGTGTTTACAAGGAGAAATCCATAGGAAACTTGGGGGTTTTGATGGAAAATTTCCCCCTAATAAAACCTTCCGGTGCTTTGCCCAGAAAACTTGCAGTGTGAATATGCTGTTTGTGAAGATCTTTTGTCCTTGTTGTTCTTGCTGCCAGAGGAAATCTTTTGGCTTCACAGGGCATCATCAGAGTCCCTGAGCTGGGAGCTGCAAGGGGAATTAAGGCTCTCTGTGGGCCTTACAAAGGAGTTGTGAAAATTGGGTCTTTTCTAACAGTTTTGCCTCCAACTCTGGAGTTTCCACTAAAGCAAATATATTATTGTTTTAGGCTGCTGTGATTTAGAACATACATAAACACAAAAGGATGCTGGAAGATTCTGGCCAGCTTGGCAAGTAGAATCATGGAATGATTTGGGTTGGAAAAGACCTTAAAGCCCATCTCATTCCAAACCATTGCCATGGGCAGGGACATTTCCCACTAGACCAGGTTGCTCCAAGCCCCATCCAGCCTGGATTTGGACACTTTCAGGGATGGGGAGTCCACCAGTGGCTTATGGGTCTTCCCTTGGGTGGGGAGAGCAGGGGTGTGTGAGTATCTGAGCTCATATAAAGGAATATATTTCTGTATCAACAGTGTGTAGTAACCAGCTTGATAAAACTGCAGTGGAAACAAGCTGTAGTTAGGACTTACAAAAACAGCAGTCTCATTCCAGCAGTGCAAGTATCCTGTTTTTCAGACATGGCTGATTAGAAATAGAAAAAACTGGCCCCTTTATTTCATCAGCTTAAGGATGGAATAACAGTATAAAGGCAGCACTGCTCGTTGTTTCAGTGCTGATCATTCCTGGCAGAATTCTCTCTTATCAGCAATTTAAAACCACACATTTGGGATTGAAAACCTTTTATGTTTGCTCCTGTGGACTTCTGAAGAGTCGTTGTCTCTAAAGATAAAATTAGAGAGCTTGATAACTTAAAGGGTGGAGGAAAGCAAACAGAATTATTCTGGAATGAAGTGTCATAGGGAATATGTGACTTCACCTTTTAACAACTATTTTTGGTGGTTTTAAATATTTAAAAGCTTACCTGCAGCTGCCACAGCTCTGTGCTTGCCAGCACTGAGAAACAGGGGAGTCTGTGGGTGGGGACTGGGCTCTGGTTCATCTTCAAAGCAATTTCTGCTGGGAAGCCTTGTTCTAATTGTAGGAGCTAGAGATGAAATGTGCTGCTGATGTGCAGGGAAGAAGCTGTGATTGCCTAAAAGTTCATTCTCAATGTCCACAGCAAAGGGCGTGTGAGGTGGGGGCTCGTTTTTTCCAAGTGACACTTTCAGGTAAGGTCCATTGCTAAGATGGCTTTTAAAATGAAAGTTCTCTTCCCTGCTGCTGGAAAACTCTGAGGCAGGTGGCAGCTGGTACTGTGGAGTTTGCAGAGCTCTTTATAGCTGTCTGAAGTTATTAGATGAAGGTTGTCTTTAAATCCAGATCCATTAAAACATGTGCAATGAACTGAATGCTGAATTCAAATGAGGCAATTATTTTGGCAGTAAAACTTCTGACTAAGGCATAATTTTGTTATGTAAATTATAACTTTTCAACCTTAAATGGTATTGTTGGCTTAGCCAGGGACTAACTGAAACATAGGAAAATAACCTTAAACAAGAAATCTGTAATAGGTGAGGCAGAACTTTACCCTTTGTCTTTCTCCATAGACCAGAAGTAGCTGGGAGCAGCTGAACCAACTCTGCTGGCTGAACATGTCCCCTGAGCCTGTTGGGGTAACCAGTTTGGTTCTGGTTTTATTCACATAATGCCTGGTCTCACCTCCATTTGCAGCTTCTCTTAATGAAGGGTGTTGAGCTGATTGTCCTGCTGGATTCCTGAAAACTGCTCGAAGAAAGCCTTTTAAAAACAAGCTCAGCTCATCTTTCAAACACCTTGGCACAAAACTCGTGAATGAAATTTGATCTTCTGCTCCTGGCTCAGGAGATTTCATGCAAAGTCGTGTTTTAATTGTATTCACCTCTTCTCCCCAGGGTACGGTGGCGAGCAGCCACCAGAGCTTTTCTCTCCCTAGTCTGGGAAATGTCCTTCTGGAAGGGAAGGGAGGGGAAGGCTGCAGGCACTGTTCTCTGCAGCAGTTTGCTGCAGTGCTTCACCTGCTGCTGTTCTGGGCTGGGCTTTGGCCAGGTCACCTCAGTGGCCTGACCCTGCTTCACTGTGAAGTACAACCAGAGTGAGGCAGCCCCTGTGAAAAAATGAGGCCAAAGCAAACTCCAGCAGCCTCGATTTCCCATTTTTCTCTCCATGCATCTATTTCAACGCCCTGAAGTTCTATTTTTATGAGATTATTTTAGTTTTTAGCATCCGACTGAGGAGGCAAACAAAGTAGCTCAGTTGCATTTTGCAGAGGAGACTAAACTGGGAGGTGACCCAATTCCAACTGCTGGAATTGGCACGCAGGAGGCACAGGGAGAGAATTAACCCAGGGGTGGGTTGGTGTGTCTGCAGCACTGGGATCTCTTACCCCACAGTCTCTAGGTGAGATGCAGGTGGTTTTGGCATTGTCTAGTTGCAAGAGCCAGATGATGATCTCCCTAAAAAATCCAGAGGGAAGGAACATGACATCTGCCTTTCCAGCAGCTGCTTCCTGGCCTTCAAAGCCCTGCTTGGACCAAAGAGGTGTAGAAAGGTGAACTAAGCCCTTCCTCTCGATGTACCTCCCCAAAATCTCTGTGCCTGCCCTCCCTTCTTGTCGCTAGAGCCAGAAGGAGGAACCAGAGAAAGCAGTCTTTAGGCAGCACAGCTGCTTCTAGTCCTGGAGGCTTCCTCTGCTTGGACAACATCACTTAAAAATTTGTTGGACTTTATAGACCAAAAAATTGAGGTTTTTAGGTAACAGCTGTTTTTTGGCTAGAAACCTACAAAGTTGCCACACTTAAACAACTCTCTTGGTGTTGGCTCTCAAGGGGAACATGCTCAGTGCCTGAATGTGTTTGTGTGAGCTCATGGTGAACGTGGCATTGAACCTGCTGCTCTTCACTCCTGAGCACAGATCATCCCTGAAGAGGAGGCCTTTGAGTGCAACAACTCAAATATTACCATGGAAACATAACCTCTAGTTCGTTCTGTAATGTGCTTGTGAGATGCTCCTGGGAGAAGAGCCTGGAGTCTCCTGGTGGTTGCATCCCGTGTGCAGTTCCTGGGCTCTGGTGTTCCTGAGCTTTGAAGGGAAGGGGACTGTGGAGGTGTGACAGGACAGAGGAGTCTGGGGCTGCTGCTGCAGTGTCAGCAGCATCCAAAGGGTCCTTCACAGCTGTGGAATTCCTGAGTGTAAAATCCCATCCTTGAGAGTGGGTATCCTCAGCTGGGTGTCACGCTGCTGTCACTTTGGGAGGGGCATTGATGGGTTCATAAGGACCCTTATGGGAAAGTCACCAAATTTGCCATTACCAGTATGCTAAAGGAAAGGTTTCATTGCCCAGAGAAGCTGTGGCTGCTTCATCCCTGGAAGTGTCCAAGGAGGGGGTTGGATGGGACTTGGAGCAACCTGAGATGGTGGAAAGTGTCCTGCCCGTGGAAGGAAGTGGAACAAAGTGAGCTTTAAGGTCCCTTCCAGCCCAAAACCACTGTGTGATTTTTGGTGATAGGAGGAGATTAGATATCTCCTGGGATCTCTAATTAATGTAATTACTCTTGCTAATTTCCCTTTTGAGCTTTAATCACATTTTATCTACTGAAAAGAGTGTGTGTGGTAGGTGATGTCCAGATAAAGCCTGTGACCCATGTGTGCCTTGCAACTGGATCAAGGAGTGAACAGGCAGAAGGATGGCTCTAGCTCAAGAATGAACCACTAGCTATGTTTTCACAACTGATACAACTTAAACTGTAGGATTTCTCCTTGCAACTGCCTGGAAACAGATTTCTCTAATGGGAAGTTCTCTCCTGCTGCAGGAAGTTCCTCAAGGGTGGATATTGCGGCCTTGGTGGCTCTTTTCCTTTCTCATGTGGTTCCTCTTCAGGTGTGGGCTGGTGCCTGCTCTGGGCCACCTTCTCTAATTTCAAACAGGCATATTTTGCAACTATAACTTCTTCCCTCTGTTTTTCCAGGGTTTCTGGTATGCACTTAAAGCCATATCTCAAGTTACAGAAGAAAGAGCGATCCCCAGAAATAAGCCAGGATTCCCTGCGAGGCCACCAGGGACCAGCACAAGGAGAAAAATACACCAACTGCACCAAACTGAGCGTTTTCCCAAAACCCTCCCTCGTGACTCCATCTCAAAAGCTTCTGGGGATTATTTATCCAAATACTATGTGCAATATGAACGGGAAAGGCCCGGCGGACGCTCCAAGCGCAAGGGAGAAGAAGAACTCCCTGTCTGCCACGATCCACCAGGGAGAAGAAGGGGAAGGGCCGCTGGATGTCTGGGCTGTGGTGAAACCTGGCAACACCAAGGAGAAAATCGCCTTCTTCGCAGCCCAGCAGTGCAGCAGCAGCACCCGCACGGGCTCCATGAAAATCAAGAGCACGTGGGACATCGACGGGAGAACGGCCAAACGCAGGAAAAAATCCGTGGATCTTAAAAAAGCCAAAATCCAACTGGAAAGAATGAGGGAGGCCAACTCCAGGTGCTCCCAGCCGGAGCCTTTCGCCTGCGGCATCGAGCACTGCTCGGTGCACTTCGGGAGCGACGGCGGGGAGGGCGCCTTCCCGGGCCGCTCGCTGTCGGTCATCGAGATGGTGGCCTTCCTGGAGCAGCGGGCCAGCGCCCTGCTGGTGGACTGTGCCAAGACCTGCACGGCCGCCTCTGCCACCAGGCCGAGCGCCCAGCCCAAGGCCCCGCCCGGCTCTGAGCCCTTCTCCTCGGCC